>VZTN01035837.1:44310-78369 GCA_013400515.1 Erpornis zantholeuca | reverse complement strand
ACTGACAGAGAGGAGGTTTAGATTGGATATTAGGAAAAACAGCTTTACTGTGAGATGGTGAGAAGCAAGCAGGTTGCCCAGAAAAGTTGCAGATCACTTGGCAGGGATGAGGTTTCTAGGCCATACTGGGTGGGGTTTTGAGCAGTCTAGTCTAGTGGAAGATGTCCCTGCCCATGACAGGCTTTGTGAACTAGATAATCCGTAAGGTCCCTTCCAACCCAAGCCATTCTTTGGTTCTGGGAAGTAGTTGGAGGGGTGGGTCTGCCAAACCTGTATGGAAAGAGTTTGCATAGTTCCTGACCACACAAGAGATGCCAGTTCCTTTTTTGGCAAAAATAATAGGTTTACTTATTACTACTTAAGGTAGGGAAAAATCACTCTATGTACAAACACAGAAGAGGGTTTTGGGCACAGCAACTGAATGGCTTTTCAAACAGAAAGGTCTTCCTGGTATTGTTGCTGTCACCTCCAAAATACTCTTCTGCCTGTGGGTGGGGCTCGTCACGAGGCCCTGGATTTGTGACTCATCACTTGCTTGTGGTATTTGAACTACTTCTGTGCTGTATCTGTTTTTTTGTCATTCTTGTAGTGACTTATTCTTAGCATCCTTCTGTTTTTGTCAGTGGTCTTTCTTCTGAATCAGTATTAAGCTTGAACTGATCCATAGAGGGTAGCATGGCTGTTGTTAGACTCACATACAAAATGTTTTCTTTCTGTTTTTATGGTCTCCTAGAATGTTTAAAAGGAATGTCCCCTAAGCAGAATTATTTGTTTTGTTAGATGAAATAGCTCAAAGTTAGGAGATATCAAAGGCTGGGTTCCTATTCAACCTTAATTCTGTCTCTGTGTTGATGGTTTGGTGTAATCTGCAATTAGCCATAGATCCCTGCTTCAGTCATTGTATTAGATGGACTACATCTTAAGACCGTGCCTTATAGTAAGGCTGGTGGCTGGTTTGTTTGGTTAGAAAAATATATATCAAATGCATAAAAAAGAGGGCCTTAGAGAAAATGAACCAATTAAAATGAAGGCATATGTGAAAAATTGTAGTTGGATTACACCCAGAAGAAATCTTGTGGTTTTCTTCTGCAACCACCTCACTAATTATATGGTATGTGGTAAAATCACTTAAGTAGGCACACACAGTGGGTTTTTGTGGGGGGCTTGGTTTTGGATGTAGTGAGCACTTCAAACTGTTTACACAAATCAGTGATTGTTCCAGATAACTGTATTTCCTAGTAAGCAAGTAGGATATTGGTTTAAAATTGAATTGTGATTCAGATTCTGGATTTCCTGTTCCCGGAGAACCCGTCATTTATTTCCTTCAGAGGTCATGTAAAGGTTTGTTAAAAGAATATGAAAATGGGTATAAGTATTTAAAATGGCAACAAATACCTCCCCTAGGGACTCTGATTGAAATTGGGACTTTAGATACCAGTAGTTGAAGGACACTTGAGTAAGTACTAGCATTAAATATTTTGGGCCTCTGTTTTGAGCCATAAAATGGTAAAACCATTTTCTTTGAGGGTTGCAGAGACTCACACTGATTGTTAAAGCATAGATAGATAGATGCTGAAGGAAAAAAGCCCATGAAACAGTTATTTTCATTGCAGGATTATGATGATATGCAATAAACAAGACTTGAGACTACATGTTGAGTGGTGAAAAAAATACTCAGTAAGCTGCTTCATTCCCTGAATGTGTTCCATCCTGTGCAATGAATGAGGCAAGAATCTTGTGAAGAAAAATAGCACATCCTTATGTAATTAATCGTGTTAATACAAGGGTCAGAATTAATGTCAGACATACACTTGCCTTTGCTTTTAGTGCCAATTCAATGCTTGACTTCAAAACTATTTTAACAATTATTGCAAGAGATTTTTGTGCTTCACATATTTCATTTTGAGTGCATGAAGTTGTGCTGACTTTTAATACTTGCCTTTATTTTACAGGTCCATCATTTATATCAGAGAGCCCTTCAGAAGTTACCTCTTTGTGCAACACTGTGGAAAGATGTAATGTTTTCTCCTTATGATTCAGTTTGAGGTTTCATATAAATTCTCTGCATATCCCATATCCATAGATGTGGTGATGCTCAGGCTCTGGCTAAATCTTATATCTGCTTCCCCATCTCTTTCAGCAACTCTTGTTTGAAGCATCAGGAGGAGGTAAAACTGATAACCTGAGAAAACTAGTTTCCAAGTGCCAAGAGGTTGGAGTCAGCCTAGATGAGCTTTTAAATTTAAACACTTACAGAACAGAAAACAAGAATCACTGAACACTGGGTATGGTCAGCCCTAAGTCCTATAAAATGCCAAAATCAGTTGAATGGTTCTTCAGGCTGATCCATGCCCTAAGATCTATGTAAGGCAGATGAGTATTGCTGAGCATATCAAGTCTCCAGTCTGCTTTCCTTGAACCTGGAAACAATAAACATGACCTTCTTCTGGAAACATGAACTCCCTGTCTGGCCTTGCTTCTGGGCCCTGCCAGATTCTCATAACGTCATCTACGTAAGTATAGTTAATCAAAATGACAGACTTTATTTTTTTATGTTTTCTTTTTATTTACCGTTTTCTTTGTTTTGCTGTTCCTGATTCACTTGACACTCTCGCTGATGCCTGAGAGATCTGTGTTTGGGATTAATTTACTGGGCTGTGTTTACAGTAAAAAGCAACTAGTCCATTTTGGGTTTTTCCTTTTTTAAACCTTTTTTGAGACCTTTTCATTACAGGATTTAAAACAAAAGCAGCCGCTCTTAAGGAAAGTGTAACTGCCGTGGCCACAAGTATGCTTCTTGCACTTGAAGGCTCTAAGAGGGTTGCTTACTGCCCTTTTCTGCATTGGACTCATGGCAGAGACTATTAAACTTGAAGATTAAAGAAACTTTTGCAAATGCCAGTGCATCAGAACCTAAGAGTGGTCAATTATGTGCAATTTTTTGTAAAGAAATTTTAATTTATAATAAAGTTTAACAGTTTAAACAAAGATAATATTCATCTGTTTTGTTTTGGTACTGCTTTGCGCTATTACAGGTGTTTTTGCAGAGATACTTTCAATACAAGCTGACCTTTCAAAAAAAACCTGTTGTCTTTTGTTATTTCAATCAAGAGATTAAGCAAATGTGGTTGAGCTACCTATTTTGGATATAGAATAACTGTCCCCTTGGGGTTTTTTTTCCATCCCCTTGCCTCAGGTACACAGTTGTTTGTCCCACAACAATTCTTCCTATCAACAATACCACTTCAGTAATGGAAGATGCATTTTATATTGTCCTTTGTGCCCTTAGTGAAATGAGCCCCACTTTCCAAAGTCACTACACGTACATTGTAGAGAGAGATGAAGTATGTGCCAAATCATATCAAAAGGTGGCTGTACTACCTGTTGCATAGGTGCTTCATTAAAGATGCCAATAAATGAGTGGTCTTCATGGTAGAGAGTAAAGCAAAGTAGTTTGTGATATTTAGCTCCCAGTAACTTTCAAACCCCTTACTTTATCTGAAGCTTAAACATGAGGCAGCTCTTAAAGGAGGAAAAAGGGGGAAACACCGGTTTTCATCCAGGGGAATGCAGAGTTTCTGCGCTTTAAGTCCTTTCAGACAACTCATACTTAATTTCATCAGTCATGCTTAAATATAAAACTTCAAGTACTCACTTTAATGGCCAAATTTTTCTGCAGACTGCAAAACTAGTATTGGAAAACTGACTCAAACTCATGGTTTATGCATGTGGCCTTTTGACCCAATCTTGCTTGATGGTATATAGAAGTGGCTAATCATAATAGGAATTGTTAATTTAAAAACTCAAATGAAAAAGTGTGACGAAGCCATGAAGTCTTCAAAGCAGCACTTTTTTTTTTCACCAAGAAAGAAGAAAAATGCACTGCTGAGTACTGTAGAAGTTCCAGGAAGGAGTTAGTGTTTCTACAGGTCTGTACTTAGCATGGAATCCTCTCCAGGCTCTGGTATTCTGGTAAGAGGGATTTCTGTTCCAGAAACAAGGGGATTTCTAGCTATCGTTTGCAAAACTCCATTAATTATTCACCAGGAAGAATTAAATTTACCAAGGGAATTAATTTAATCCACCTACTAGTCTTTCAAGCAGAAGCAATAAATGGACGATTTAGATTGGGAAGACTAAGGATGTGTGTTAATCTTGTGAAGCAAATGTTTGAGACCTTGCCTCATCTCTGAGAGGGGAAGGTGTAGAACAGGCTTGCTTTCAAAATCCTTCAGGTATATTCCTTATGCACCTGTTTTGCTGCTGCTGGGCTCAGTAACTACTACTCGAAGGAGTAGTTAACTTCTCAAAGTGGCAATATCCCACCAAACATTAGAAATTCACATGATCCTCAGAGGAGATAAGTGAAAAAGGGCTGTGAAAACTTCCACATCCTGCAGCTTTCCTGAAGAGCCCAATACAGCTCAAACCCCCACACATTTACTGGTCCGTGGTGCTGTCCTGCATGTATACCATCTCCAACTGGATGGTTGGATCCAATTTCACAATATACCCAAGGACAGGATTCTGTTGATAGTGAAAGATGAGGTGTTTTTCCTTAGCTCCCTTTTCTCCTGGATTTTACTATAAATGTTCTGTGAGGTGAGTTGTGTCCCTGAGGCTCCAGAGCGCTCACATTGAATCATTAAGGTTAGAAACGACCTGCAACATCAAGTTCAACCTTTGCCCTCATACCAGCATGCCCACTAAACCATTACACAGAGTGCCAAGTCCACTCATTTTTTTGAACACTTCCAGGGATGGTGACTCCACTATTTCCCTGGGAGCCTGAATCTCTCCTTATGCTGGTCAGACCGTAACTAAGCCCTTTCCTCCTCACAGGTAATTTCAGTTGACATGCCATTAAATGTCTTTCAGAATTACAGGGTGGTGAGCTGCATCTTCCCTGGGGAATCTAGATTGTGTCCTTACATGACCTCCCATTTCACCTGAGACTGGGAAGCATCCTACCATTGATTTTAGGGAGTGGTCAGAAAGGAGCAAAAGCAGAAAAGGTTTGTTTTCCAGAACAGAGCAGGAGTGTCAGCTTATCCTTATCTGTAAGGTGGCTTAATGTTTGCAAGGAGCCCAAGATCAAAATTTGGCTTAAAAGTGGATATAAACGCTAACTGCTACTTTTCTTTTTTATTGCATGCAACTATTTGTAATTGTCCTACCAGAGTAGCAGATAATAAAGCAGAGTATGGCCTGTAACTGAAACTTAAACCTTGTAAAGCAGTTAGCAATGAATTATCAATGTGTCTGTTTGTTCTCTGTTAATGGGAGCATAAAATGCCATCATAAAGTTTGCACTGCTGCACCTGGGGTGCAGGCAGCAGTGACCGTATCACAGCTCAGTAAAATGTTGACAAAGATTAAATGGGAAGAACGCACTTTCAGTGCAGTCAGGAGGGCCTGATCTAGCAGAAAATAGCACAGAAAACACAGTGGTGTCTATAAGTGACTTGCTTTAAAGAGTCTGAGCTGGGAAAAACTCCGTGTCTTTGGAAAAGGTAATGATTTTTCTCACTGCTCACACAGCATGTGATGGCTACAGGTGGTCTGTGAGGAACTGTTCTTTGGCAGAAATCAATCCTCATTGATTTCTCTCTTTATTTTCATGACAGCTGTCAATCTGGCTTTCATTTGTGACCCTTGGAGTTAGGGTCCGGTAAGTTTGAGAAAACTCTGGCTGAGGAAAGGTGGTTGGGGAACTTTTAAGAATGAGTCTTGAGGGCAGTGATGTTTTTGCTTGTATTTGACCAGAGTTAATACAGCATGAACAGGCAGATAGAAGAACTGCTTCTACAATCTTCCTTGAGGAACTTTTAGTAGTGATTTTATGTGATGTGAAAATAGCCCACATTTTTGCAGCACCTACCTTCTGTAATCACATCAGCTCTCACCTTTCCCTCCTGAGGCTTTCTTCCTCTGTGTTGTGGTTTAACCCCAGTCAGCAACCACGTACCACACAGCAACTTGCTAATACTGCTCCCTTTCCCATTGGGTTGAGGAGAAAAATGGGAAAGAAGGTAAAATCCGTGGGTTAAGAAAAGTTTAATAAATAATAAATTTTAGTATTTTCCTTCCTTTCTCAAAAGATTCTGCTGCTTAGTGCTCCACATGATGACATCATCAATGTATTGCAGGTGTTCAGAGCTTAGAAGATGATCCCAGCTGCTAGGTTCCCCTATCCTCTAATTCCACTGTACTTACTAGCACTGGGGCAATCAGGTGATCACATGCTGTATTGGTTTTGCATGGCCTGGTTTTATGTAGCAGGGGGGCCACAGAGATGGCTGCTCTGAGGAAGCTTCTGGAAACTTCCACTATGTCCAACAGAGCCAATCCCTGATGTCTCTGAAAGATGGACATGCTGCTGGCCAAACCTGGGCCAGTGAGAGTGTTGGTAATGCCCCTGATGACATAATTAAGAAGAAAATCAAAACAAAGTCACACAGTTTCTCTACTAGTCAGAGAAGAGGAGGAGGTGAGAACATGTGAGGGAAACAACATGGAGACACCAAGGTCAGAGGAGAAGGAGGGAGAGGAAGTGCTCCAGGTGCTGGAGCCGAGGTTCCTCTGCAGGCCATGGTGCAGACCATGGTGAGGCAGCTGTGCCCCTGAAGCCCACGGGGATCCAGGGGGATGCAGAGATCCACCCGCAGCCTGTGGGGATCCAGGGGGGATGCAGAGATCCACCCACAGCCCATGGGGATGCAGGGGGGATGCCCAGATCCACCCACAGCCCATGGGGATGCAGGGGGGATGCCCAGATCCACCCACAGCCCATGGGGACCCACGGGGGATGCAGAGGTCCACCCACAGCCCATGGGGACCCATGGGGGATGCAGAGATCCACCCACAGCCCATGGGGAGGTGCCCATTCCGGGGCAAGTGAATGCCTGGAGGAGGCTGTGATCCAGTGGCAGATCCGGTGGAGAGAGGGGCCCTGCTCCCAGGCTGGATCAGCCTGTCCTTGGAGGAGTGCACCCCGTGGAAAGAGAGACCCACGCTGCAGCAGTTTTGGGAGGGCTGTGTGCCCGTGGCAGGGGCTCACGCTGCAGCAGGTGTGGTGTGGCTGCTGCTCGTGAGAGGGGACCCAGGTCGGGGAAGTTCACGGAGAACTGTGTCCCGTGGGAGGGACCCCAGGGCCTCACAGGGAAAGGACTCCTCTCCTGGAGCAGCAGAAGGAAATCTCGGTGATGAGCTGACCAAACCCCCGTGCCCTGTCTCCCTGCACTGTCAGTGGGAAAGAGGGAGGGGCTGGGGGGAAAAGGTGTTCTAAGGGTTTGCTTTACTTCTCATTATCCTCCTCTGATTCTGTTAGTAATAAATTCACTTTGTAACTTTAAGCTGAGCCTGTTTTGCCCTTGAAGTGTTTCTCCTGGTCCTTATCTCAACTCATGAACCCTTGGTTAATTTTTTTCTCTCTCCTCTGCCCAGCTGTGGCAGGAGGGTAAGCAAGTGACTCTCGTGGGTGCCTGGCATTGGGCCACTGTCAAACCATGACCCATTCTGCCTCTTCCTCCTGTCCTTGTAATGGCCCTGCTCTGTTCTCCTTTACTAAACAAGCTCTCTTGCATCCATTTCTTCTGGTGAAAAGGGGTGACTGATACTGATAGGGGTTGGTGCTCTGGTTCAGCTGCAGGGCCTGGGGCCAGGGTTGGAGTAGCTGCAGTGCCTGCAACTTCGTCATCAAATCCAGGGAGATTATTTTCCCTTGAGGATCTTGAATAGCGTTGAACAGGGCTCAGTAGGCCTGGGCCAGTACCCAGCACGTTGCAGTGATCTGGACTTGCCAGGCTGATGGCATCCTTTTTCCAGGTAATTTCCTAGTTTTTCTGGATGCTGCACTTGTTCAGGGGAAGTTCCAAAATGCTGGAGGTACCCACTGTCCTAGGCACTTGCCCATACTATCCCACACACACATCCACTCAGAGCTGTCCAATCTCAGTGCAGATATCTGAATGGTTTTCTTAAACAGTTGTACAAGACCTGGAACACAGTCAGAAGACAGCAGTAAAACCATGCTGGTTTGAACATTCCAAGGATATTTGAAATTTGCAAGAGCTGTAGTAATTAGCCTGGAGAAGAGGAAGATGAATGGCAGTGTCTCTCCCGTGGTTTGGATCTCCCGGGGAGAAAAGGTAAAAGATATCATTGTGAATAGTTTCCAATAGATGGCTCACAAAGTATGAAGATGACAGCAGTGCTGAGTACAAATAACAGATTAGTTTCACAACCAGCAATTGTGTCATATCATAAGGCAGCATTAAAGTACAACATGATGCAACTCAGATAACAAGGACAACAGCTCTGAGAGCAAGTAAATCAACATTGTGATCAGTGACTATTAATACTGAATGTTTATAACAGCTTTGTTCTAACATGTTCTAATCATATTTGTCATTATCTCAACCCTTCATTGCCCCATGTCAGGCACCAAAACAAAAAAGGACTGTTGTGGTTTAACACCAGCCAGCAGCTCAGTACCACACAACTGCTCAGTCACACCCCCTCCCTCCCTGAGGTGAAGGGGAGGAGAATCACAAAGAAGATGTGATTCACACCCCAAAACCCATGGGCTGGTGTAACAACAGTTTAAGAACAAATTAACTTTAATAATTGAAATAAAATATAGTATGCTAATGTTAACAATGACATAGTTACAATGAAAAAGGAGAAAACGAGAAATAACCCACTCCCCCCAAAACCCCCCACCCAAACTCCCAAGTGATGTACAATGTGGTTGATTGTCACCCACTGATTGATGCCCGGCCTATCCCTGAGCAGAGATTCACCCATCCCGACCAGTTACAGTTTTATTGTTCAGCATGACACCATACAGTCTGGAATATCCATTTGCCCAGTTTGGGTCAGCTGTCCTGGCTGATCAGGAGAAGCTGAAAAGTCCTTGACTTTGAATAAGCATTACCTGGCAACAGCCAGAACACCAGTGTGTTACCAACATTATTCTCATACTACATCCAGAACACAACACGATACCAGAAAATTAACTCTACCCTAGCCAAAATTAGGACTTTGAAACATTCTGTGAACTCTTTTTGTCTTCTAGAAGAGATTTTAAGGCATCTTTCTCTGCCAGGATAAATTAGACAGATTTCAATAGGAAAATTAACACCATGAGCTGCACTGTTCAAACCTCTGCACAGTCAAGAAAAGTCAAACTTTGTCTGAAAACTCTTGTTGGGACAGGAGGAAGGAGTGGCAGTACATTCCTTACATCACCTTACAAGGACCAAGAAGACCGAAGCATGCTTTCAAAAGGGCAGTGGCTCCAAACAGTGCAATTACAAGTGTGATGCCATCATTTCTAAAGCGATTGGGAGATCAACTAAAAATCTCTCTACCCAGAGGACAAACTCCATGGTTAAAAAATTATAATCACAAAAGTTTTAAGATAGCTGAGGCTATGCCTAAAGACAGCCATGCAGTCTGTGCTGAGGGTTTAATGACGGATGCAGGAGATGGTGCATAGCAAGACCAAGTCCTGTAGCAGGTGCATGCTACAATGCTGTGTTGTCAGAAGCCAAATGTAGGAGACTTGGATAAAGCCAAAGACTGAATTATTGGTTACAATCTCGTTCAGACTGCAAAGAACTTGGTTTTAGAATGGATCTGTTTGCTTCAGCTGAGAAATGCCAAGGACTGGCATGTGGTGCTTGTGCACCAGCTCAGTGGAGTATTTTTGATTCTGTAAGTAGGAAATCCTGCATCCACATGTTTTCTGGCTGTAAAGCCCCAGCATAATCTGAAGGATTGTCTGGAGATTACTGTGGAGAGAGAGAGATACCACACATGTATAATATAAGTGGTTTTATAATTACATGATGGGAGACAGGAAAATGACCAGTGGAATTCATCTTGGAGGCAAAAAGTAAATGGTTTTTGTCTGAAAACAGCACATGAGAGGGTCACGGTCTGTAAAGTGCCAATGAACATAAAGCATGTGCTTTTATCACTTGTTCAGCATAATCCTTCCAGAGTTCTATACTGAGTTATTTTCGAAGGCCTTGTGCCAGTGCTTTATCAGATGAACTGAGATCAAAGGTTAGATTTGATTATTATTATTTCTGTGTGTCTTTCTGCCTTTTTTTCTGCCCAATTCTACTAAGCAGTCCAGAGGCTTTGAGTAATGAAAAGCTTTTGTGAAAATGGAGCGATGAAAACTGTTTCAGCCAGGCCTTCTCACCAAGCACAATGCCAGGACCTGAGCTCACTCTGTGTATTGAACATTGATTTTTGATGTAGTGGAAGTCCTAAGTTGTAATATGTGGAAATGGCTCCATAGAGAATCATCCATAGAAACCTGGAGTCAAGAAGCCTTGGTCCAGTCAAAAGCACCCACTGGTAAGGCTGGCTACAGGGTTTTATCCAATACTGGGTTTTGTGTTTCCTAGATTGCAGGCAACTGAACGATGGAGAGGGCTGGAAAGTCTCTAAGCCAAGTCAGGAAATACACCCAGTTATCTTGGATATCCTGCATCCAGTTCTGCTGGGCACACTGATAGAATACTATGCCTACACCCTGGACTCCATCCCTCTGAACCATTGGATTTGTGCCAGAAGCTTCAGGAACATCAGTTGTATTAATGGGATTGGGCAAGATACAGAGTTAAGGTGAGGCTAATAGTTCAACCTGCTGTTAGCAGGCTCCCTGACATGGTTTTCGGCTATACAACATCTGTCCAGTTTTGTTTAGTGAATTAATGTGTAAATCAGACACTGTTACTTAGACTGTTTATGGACAAGACCATTCTATTTTGGGGGAAAGAGGGATTGGAGTGAGTGTGTGTAGACCTCGATAAAGCTTTGAGGGCAGACAATATCTCCAGACAGTTTAACTCACAGTACAGAAGTAGCCACTGTGTCTAGAGGCAAGTGGCAAGTTGTGTGCTAGGCCTCTGGAGCCAGAGGAACTCACAGAACCAAGCACACTGACTGAAGCCTCCTGGCTTTTTGCTTCATGGAACCTGGGTCCAGGAAGTCCTGAGTGCCCAAAGCGCTGAAGATGGGATCCTGATGCTTTTTTCTGGAGGCAGCAGGTGGGCCACTGGCACTGTCCGAGTGCTCTTTCAGCTGAAGCTCTTTAGTGCAGCTCACATCTCTTTTCCTCTGAACTAGCATTACATGTCAACCTTCCCGGGACTGTAGGTATAAAAGAACAAGTATATAAACAGTTATACAGGGTGAAAGAAGGGATGCTTTCGTAATAAAATGATTATTTTTCCGTAAGGCCTATAGAAATTGTGGTGGTGGTGATGGCAATAAGATTCCAATTTGACTGAGAAGTCAAATGTGTGCAGATTGAGGTAGGACAATCGATTTCTAGGACATTTCTGCTTTTCAGGAGCGTATAAGTCTCTTGTCATACATCCTTACTGTAATTTGCCCATCTGCACACTTGCTAGGCTTCCAGTATTTAGGTTGTGCATGTGGGCTCTCAAAGTCGGCTGCAGTACTGACCATCTCCTTGGCTTCTCCAACACACTTTCTAATGTCCCACCTGCTGTATGATTTTGGAATTGTAAACTGTAACACATTAATAGATTCAGGACATCCCTGTCCTATCTTCAGCCTTCCAAATACTCTGGATTTAAAGCTTACCTTTCTAGAGAGCTGAAGAAAAGAGGAATATGTGCCTTTTATAGAATAATAAATGCATAAATATGAATAACAGTATCAAAACTTAGTTTCCTTGATTTCCTGACCATTCTTCTGTATGGACGTGGGAGTCCTCTGCACATGATTTCTTAGCCACTCCTTTCCCAGATCTGCTTGGCTGTGGTGTGTTTTCTGTGCCTTTGACTTTCCTGACGTGGTGCTGATGAGATCCTTTTCTCTTATAATGCTGGAGCACTTTGATCAGTTTATCAGTTGATCTATTCTTTGATTGTTTCCCTTCTGCATGTAAAAGGTTTTGCTGTGACTTGAAACATCTTGCCGATCAAGGATGCTCTGTTTCATATTGGAAAACCATTGAAGCCAAAGGGCTCCCATTGCCAGCCTTTTGTCCATCTCCACCATCACCAAGGCAGGAGAGGCTGGGAACATGCCTTCTCATAGAATTCCTCAATTTTTCACGGGAAGTTTTCTCAAACTGTCCCTCTGAGCCTTTCAGAAAAGGGAGGACTTGCTGAATCAGAAACTGACGAGGAAAAGGAGTGTTTCCCCGCGGCAGTGAGGTACATTTGGGCACATGGTGGCACTAAGTGCCTGGCAAAAAAAAGGCTGAATTTCTCCATCCAGCCCTGACTGCTTGCAACTTCAGAGCAACATCCCTGATGGAAGAGGCAAAAGGCTGAGTATTGCAGGGCAAGACAAAGAAATCGAAGATTCCAATAGGATGTCTGGGAATACTCTCTTAGCAAATGTCTTTCTCTGTCTGTCATCTCTCTTGCAAATTCTGCTTCTGGTCATATTACACCCTCAAATCCCTTGGGGCAAGCTTTTCCTGGAGTGTTTTCTCATGTCTCCCTTGCAAATAAAGCCAGGGCACATTTCTGCTACCTTATTAAATGATCTATGACATTTATTGAAAATCTCGCTCACATTTAAAAAATACATTATTTTTAAAAGGTGACGGCTTACTTTTTAGTCTGGGTCTTTCTTCTGAATCTTTTAATGGCTGGTTAACATCATATTGGCAGCCTAAACTTCTGAGCCATAAAATGCAAAACTTTAAAATTTTTTCCTTATGACAGAGGTATTTGGGGTAGAAAATCTGAATGACACAAAAGGAGAAATTTGCCAGGGAGCTCTAAGGGGGAAATAGAGCTGAACAATCTTTTTCTAATTATTGTAATAGGAGTACCATTATCAGAAATGCTCTGTGCTCTATTGGGAAAGAGAGCTATGTTAATAGGAAACAATGATATTTGATCCTTCAGAGATCAAAGTACTTTTAAGATGCTGCTGTCATTATGAAAGGCTCTTGGTGTAAGAATGGTCCTTAGTGGACAATAGCTCTATTGTTTGTCATTTAAAAAAATAAATTAAAAAATCAGACCCAATGTTTTATTGATGAGGTCCCAGATTTGATGAGAAATGCTTCACTCTACCATAAATCAACAGTTTTTAGGACTGTGCTGTAGTTCACCTACAAATATGAGAAATTCCACTGTGCAAATAGCAATATTTGGTATGAGAATAAACACTTGCTAAAATCCACTGAAGTGAAGATGGTCCTCGGAAAGCTTCTGAATTCCACATGGCAAAAGTCTGTGGGCTTTTTTACCCATTTTTCTCTATTCTCTTTATGCTCACTTGTGTTCAGGATATAGCTCTGACAGCTTCCAACTAGGCTTTTTCTTTTTGTGTTTTTGCAGTGCTTAGAGCAGTCAGATTCTGGTCTGAGACCAAAGCTCCAAAGTGCTTTCCTATCACAGATAAAAATAGGAGTATAGAGAAAATGATACTGAGAACCATTCACCTATGGCTCACAAAATGGATTTCTTACTGTTGTAAAATTCTCGGGGGGGTGGGGGGAAATTGCTTAAAGACCTGGAAAGACCTACAGACACCCACAGTCTTGTGTAAAAAACAGTGTCAAGAGAATGGGAAAAGAAGATATAATGTTTTTTCAAGGGAAAGCCAATCAGTTTTTGTAGGTAGAAAAGCAGTATTCAGGGACAGAAACTAAATTATAAAGACTCATATTTTACTTTGACCTGTATTTAACTTCTGTCCAAGCTGCTATTACCTATTCCTATTTAAGTGGAGTGAATAGAAGAGTAAAGCTATTTGAATTCTTAATAGTCTGTCAGTTTACCAAACTTAACACTTGACAAACCCAATAAAATACAATTATTTATCATTTTGTTTTCTACTGTTTCTGTAATACCAATAAAAGTTATTATACAATCCTCCCCTGTGTCCAGCACATGGGGCCATACATAGTTTGCCCACTGTCATTTTGATTTCTTTTGCTGCTTCTTTGAATGAGGAACTTGATGAGTATGATATTTTTTAAATGCTTTTGTTGCAGCATCTTCAAAGGTTGTCTTTTCTTGTGTTTTTCTTCCCACAGAAAGAAACTCCATCTCTATACAACCTGATTATGTTTGCTGCCTTAGTGATGGGCAAACTTACATTAAATGCTTTACTTGTGGTACTTTTAAGCCTAGAGCAAGGAGGGCTCATGACTTTCAGTTGCAAAGCGGCATTTCTCAGGAAGCCACAGAGGCTGCTTTCAATTCCAGAGGTGGCATTTCCCGAGGCAGATGTTTTGGCACCACTCACTGTACAGACAAAAGCCCTGCTACATGAGAGCTTGGGCTGGAGAGCTGGGACACTTTTTCTGAAGAAAACTCCAAAAGAATATTTTTCTGATATGCAGTCTCTATTTTTCTACGGTAAGTGCACAAGCTTTCTGGCCCATGGTGATCCTACAGTTTCCACTCTGCCCTGACTTTACCTGCCTGCCAAGAGAAGGTGTATTTTTCTCTGACGGAGCATGTTGACTCCTTGCCTTTGTGATAATGAACACATGCCAAACTCTGCTGTTGGTGTTCCTAGCTTCCATCTAATGTGCTTTATTGCCTTATTCCAGCTCAGCAACAATGTCATTGACCCTTAGAGACATATTCTTCACTGTTTTAGGACTTGGTGTCTTTAGCTCTCCAAGTCCTCCACAATAGGATGGTGAAGCCCATCTGGGTGGCCAGGTTGAGCAGGACTGGGGATCCAGGGGAGTAGAAGCTTTTCCAGCTATGTCCTTTTGTCCAAACCTACTAAAAATCCCAGAAAAAAAACAAACCCCAGCAAAACCCCTGTAACAAAAAACCCATAGGAAATTCCAACAACTTGGAGGATTATCTGTATACTGGGACAAGTGTATATCCAATAAAGCAAAACTCCTCATACTTTGCATTCATAGTAAGGCATTCAATTAGGTCAGGAAACTGTTTTCCCACTTCACACATCAAAATGTTATGCCCCAATCCACTCCATGGGTTTAGGGGAACGTTGTTTGATTCACTCTGGATGGTGAACAGGAGAAACAACAAAATTCTCAGGAGGTTCAATAACAAGCATTTGCTTGCAAACTTTGGAACATTAAGGTAGATTAAGGTACTTGTCACATTTTAAAACAAAATCCAGACAAAGTAAGGAACTTCATAAACTTTAGCTTTGCAAACTTAAAGGCAGCCACCTTTAATTTATCCAGACAAATCAAGGCACTTACTTAAGCATTGAGTAGAATTTCTTAGTCTGGCTTACAATATTTTGAGAGGAAGAAGTTAGGAGAAGAAAGAGAGAGAAAGAGAAAGCAGAGAGAACGAAAAAGGAGTGAGAAAGGTGTACAGTCAACATCCTTGGATGCAGCGATGAGACTTGGTTGTTGCAATTTAAACATCTGTTGGTTGAAGTGATGGTGGCAGTCTTGATCTGCCAGGGGTGGGGGAAGCCCACAAAACACAAAGGCCTATGTGTTAATATACACTCAGGCTCAGTGCAACGCCCAGGTACCTCCCCTGGGGGGGCAGTTTTACACTGTGTCTGATGCAACACAGTAGCACTTTAGGGGTCTTTGATGGTTTATGACACCTTCTAAGACATGACAGCTGCCTCTCACATCAGCACAATTGAGCCAATTATCCATCATAAGGGATGAACCTTCAGACCTACCTGTGAATGTCCCATTATCTCCCTCAGAGAGAAGTTTCACACCTGAGCCAGTCATGTAATGTAGGACATTGGCATGATAAAAACCACAATCCTATCTCCCAGGATCTGCTTCTTATAGACTCTTCCCCTATCTGGCTCAAAACCCTCTTTGTACCCTCTGGTGGAGGGTGTGCACTCCCTCTGCACCTGGGCTGTTCCTCGTCATTGTCAGCAAAGCACCCACTGCTTTTGCAAATGGCTCATTGTTGGAGCCATTCACCATTACCATTTCAGGGTCTCACACTGAAGCACTGGTATCATATTCTAGAATTCATTCTCTGGCCACACAAACCTCTCTGGAGTTCATTTTCATAGTCAACCAGTAAAGAGACCTAGAAGGACTTCCCAGAAGGCAGTGGTACTTCCTATGGGAGATGAAACACCTGTTTTGAGTAGAACAATCTCCCCTATTACGTTTTTCTTAGAAGGCTGGGAGAACTCCTTCCTCCAGGAATAGGTTAGTTCATAAATAGGAAATGCTGATAATAACTGCAGTGACCTCTATAGATAGTCCAGAGAAGCTGTTGCTATGCATGGAACCAAATTAATAACTGCAGACACCTGTCAAAACAGTGACTGCATACAGAGAATTACACCAGATGCAGAAGGAGATGTTTGAAACTTCCTTCAAGAATTAGTTTTGGAGTCCTGAGACCTTCAAGGTTGACTGCAGAAGACTCTGGTACATGCATGCATAAAACTTAGTGGAAGTATTTAGATTCAGGGATGGACAGTTTTCCTCTTCTAAACAAAACACATTCTTTACTTGACAAGTGGAAATGTTGCCCCCTGTGAAAAAATTAAACAGGGATTTTGAGGGGACTCTTGGTCTAAGTATTTTAGAAATCCTGGCTGTGGGCCAGCTCTCAAGAGGAATGTTCTTAATGGTTTTTTTTTTCTTATGACTGAGATCAGATCTTTAGATAATTTTGACAATGCCACAACAAATTTTTTTATGGAGTGAACATACTCATGTTTCCTATGTCTCCGGAGTCACTGGAGCACAAGTCTGTGATTCTCATTATATGAACAAGATGTTCTTAATAGTGATACTGCCTTTTCTTTCCAGTATACTTGAAAGGATTGGGTATAACACATGGAATCTCTTCTGCTTTACTTATTAGCATGGGTAAATCTGCATAAAATTTCTAGTCTCATGTAGCAGGGATTCTGTTCAAGCAAAGACATATAAAAACTTCAATCTTAAATTTTCTGGGCTTAGCTTCACATTATGTTTTACAATAACACTGTTGCAGGACAGACCAGTCCCTTGTTTGTCACATGTTAATGGAAGAGAACATGAAGTGCTTATGGCTGGTGGAGATACTGGTCCCTCCCTTGCTGGTGGAAGCAGTACAGCTCTCCTGGAGTTTGAAAGCTGTCTTCTGCAGTACCTGAGCATCTGCACAATTACTGTCTTTCATGGATCTTAAAAGAATTTTCCGATATTGTTGCTGCTGCTAGTGTGATCCTACTTCTGTTTTTATATTGTTAGCTTTTCATATTCATGTTCTTACTCCCCTGTCTCCACTTCCTTGTCTTCCAGTGTCTTCCTAAGGAAAACATTACTTTTGCTACATTTTTAAATTATTTGAGCCCTTCTAAAGTGATTGATGAATGACATTTTTAGCACCTTAACTTTCATATAGCAACCTAAACTGATGACAGAGAAATGACTGATTATGATATTATTGTATTTCATACAACCATCAGAGGAAGTAAGTGGTGCCTCTGTTAAGCTGAAATTCCTATTACAGATGATTTGGATAGGACATAGTTTGATACTTTATATGGTAGCAGCTTTCTCACTGTCTAGTATATATAGGTCACTGCTGTCTAGTGTGTAGGTCACAGAGACAGGAAGCAAATACAGAGCAGCAGCAACAGCAAGGACTGCACAAGTGGCTGGTCTCCATTTGAGATCAGTTATGACCACCAGATTAGTCAGGGATGTTCTCCTCTCTTTTAGGGGTGGAGACTGGTGCACACCCACCTGGTACAGCATAGCCTGTGTGGTGTCATTCTCTGTGCTTCTCTGCTAGTGTCTGCTAAGGCTTGGCCCTTATCCCCATCCATTATTTTACAGGTGATCCCGTGTTCTTTATGGCTTTCACTGTATCTCTAACTAGCTCTTTTTTCTTGGCCATCTGAAACTTCTCTGAGGACTGATATACCGAATAAAACTCAATAATGTATCTAGTGAGCCAGAGTAGTGGCCTGCTCTGTCTGCTCTCCCTAAATAACCTGTTGCATGAGGCTGCAGTGCTCTCCTTCAGCTGTTACTGCAGAGAACACTACATGTCTGTGGCAGGAGTGCTTTCAGGGAGAAGTCCCCTGTGCATGTGCAATAGCACATTGCCCAGAACACTGAAGTTGTGACTTGAGGCACTACTGCTTACTATTTGGTACACAAAATTATAAGAGTCTTTCTTCCATATATCAAGATGTATCACCTTGGTGCCTGTTTTTCCCTTCTGCATCAAGGCTTTCATCAACCAGCTCATTCTTCTTTTGTAGATATTCTCTTTCCCTTCATTATTCAAGTTGTAGTATTTTCCTCATACAATAATATAATTTCATTTTTTTTCCTTATGGTTCCTGGCTCTAATACTGCTTACACGGTCTGGTGCACACATGCATGTGAAATCATCTTTACTTGCTTGTTTTCTCACCACTTCAATATCCTCAGACATCACAATGCTACCATCTTTTCATATCTGCTTTGAGCTCTCCATCCTTCACAAAACTCCATCATGCTTCTTAATATCTCATAAAACTCAGTCCATCTGCACCTTGTCTCTTGAAGCCCTCTGTCCTCCCTGAGTTATGCACTCCCCAATGCTCATTGTCATGCTTCTGTTTTTTTCCTCCTAAGGATAATTAATGATTTCCTTATTCCTGTTCTCTGCTGATCTTGTCCTATCTCAATAAGACTATTCTAAAACTCACCCAACAAGCTTACTTCTTCTCCACAGGCCCTTCTGGCTGAAATGACCTTCCCCAAACTAGCCTCCTTATCTACTCTGGGAACCTGCATACTCCTTGCTAAAATCCATTTACATATAGGACAACTTTAATTTCTTAAAAAAAAAAATCTTTGTAATTTGTTACATGCCACATGAAGTGCTGACTGAACAATTGCTTTCTGAGAGTTTTTGCTTCATTGGTATTTATTGGGGTTTTAGGCATTCCCCATTTTTCTCTTACAGAATTTTCTGCATACTTTGCTGGTAAGGAACAAATTGCTGGGTGCTTGAGAGAGATAAGAGACCTGGCCACAGGGGGAGGAGTCCAGCTGCCTGCCCTCTTTTTGCCCCTCATTGGGGCAGAGATGCACTGAAATTTGAACAGGCAAAAAGAAGCTGGGTACAGTCCCTGGCTCTCTGGTTCTCCCGGCACTGGGAAGAGAGAAGCTGCTCTCGTGGTGGAGGGGATTTGTCGCTGTTTGCAGGCTCCTGCCTTCTGCTGCCTCCTTCTCCTGTGAGCAGAACCTGCTCTCTGGAGCGGCTGTTGCGGCTGTTGTCCTACCTCACCAAAAAGGGACTTTTCTCACCATCTGCTTGGGTGCCTCAGGGGACCCTGGGATCCCAAGCCCTGCCTTTCCCTGCCCCACTGGAGCCAGGCCGAGCCTGCCCTGCCCCTGCCATTCCTTTGCCGCTGCTGCTGCTGTGAGCCTTTGCTACACTGTAGCCCCACCCCCCTACCTGCCAAGACCTCCCGGGGTCCTGCTGCTGCTCCGGAGATTGATACATCTCATCTACAGCCTGGGATTGCTGTTCCAGCCCGCTTTCCCGAGGGTCCTGCCGGCCCTAGGTCCGCCTGCCCCAGGGGTTTATAACTTGGANTTGAGATCAGTTATGACCACCAGATTAGTCAGGGATGTTCTCCTCTCTTTTAGGGGTGGAGACTGGTGCACACCCACCTGGTACAGCATAGCCTGTGTGGTGTCATTCTCTGTGCTTCTCTGCTAGTGTCTGCTAAGGCTTGGCCCTTATCCCCATCCATTATTTTACAGGTGATCCCGTGTTCTTTATGGCTTTCACTGTATCTCTAACTAGCTCTTTTTTCTTGGCCATCTGAAACTTCTCTGAGGACTGATATACCGAATAAAACTCAATAATGTATCTAGTGAGCCAGAGTAGTGGCCTGCTCTGTCTGCTCTCCCTAAATAACCTGTTGCATGAGGCTGCAGTGCTCTCCTTCAGCTGTTACTGCAGAGAACACTACATGTCTGTGGCAGGAGTGCTTTCAGGGAGAAGTCCCCTGTGCATGTGCAATAGCACATTGCCCAGAACACTGAAGTTGTGACTTGAGGCACTACTGCTTACTATTTGGTACACAAAATTATAAGAGTCTTTCTTCCATATATCAAGATGTATCACCTTGGTGCCTGTTTTTCCCTTCTGCATCAAGGCTTTCATCAACCAGCTCATTCTTCTTTTGTAGATATTCTCTTTCCCTTCATTATTCAAGTTGTAGTATTTTCCTCATACAATAATATAATTTCATTTTTTTTCCTTATGGTTCCTGGCTCTAATACTGCTTACACGGTCTGGTGCACACATGCATGTGAAATCATCTTTACTTGCTTGTTTTCTCACCACTTCAATATCCTCAGACATCACAATGCTACCATCTTTTCATATCTGCTTTGAGCTCTCCATCCTTCACAAAACTCCATCATGCTTCTTAATATCTCATAAAACTCAGTCCATCTGCACCTTGTCTCTTGAAGCCCTCTGTCCTCCCTGAGTTATGCACTCCCCAATGCTCATTGTCATGCTTCTGTTTTTTTCCTCCTAAGGATAATTAATGATTTCCTTATTCCTGTTCTCTGCTGATCTTGTCCTATCTCAATAAGACTATTCTAAAACTCACCCAACAAGCTTACTTCTTCTCCACAGGCCCTTCTGGCTGAAATGACCTTCCCCAAACTAGCCTCCTTATCTACTCTGGGAACCTGCATACTCCTTGCTAAAATCCATTTACATATAGGACAACTTTAATTTCTTAAAAAAAAAAATCTTTGTAATTTGTTACATGCCACATGAAGTGCTGACTGAACAATTGCTTTCTGAGAGTTTTTGCTTCATTGGTATTTATTGGGGTTTTAGGCATTCCCCATTTTTCTCTTACAGAATTTTCTGCATACTTTGCTGGTAAGGAACAAATTGCTGGGTGCTTGAGAGAGATAAGAGACCTGGCCACAGGGGGAGGAGTCCAGCTGCCTGCCCTCTTTTTGCCCCTCATTGGGGCAGAGATGCACTGAAATTTGAACAGGCAAAAAGAAGCTGGGTACAGTCCCTGGCTCTCTGGTTCTCCCGGCACTGGGAAGAGAGAAGCTGCTCTCGTGGTGGAGGGGATTTGTCGCTGTTTGCAGGCTCCTGCCTTCTGCTGCCTCCTTCTCCTGTGAGCAGAACCTGCTCTCTGGAGCGGCTGTTGCGGCTGTTGTCCTACCTCACCAAAAAGGGACTTTTCTCACCATCTGCTTGGGTGCCTCAGGGGACCCTGGGATCCCAAGCCCTGCCTTTCCCTGCCCCACTGGAGCCAGGCCGAGGCTGTCCTGCCCCTGCCATTCCTTTGCCGCTGCTGCTGCTGTGAGCCTTTGCTACACTGTAGCCCCACACCCCTACCTGCCAAGACCTCCCGGGGTCCTGCTGCTGCTCCGGAGATTGATACATCTCATCTACAGCCTGGGATTGCTGTTCCAGCCCGCTTTCCCGAGGGTCCTGCCGGCCCTAGGTCCGCCTGCCCCAGGGGTTTATAACTTGGACCTTCTTNAGTAAAGAACTGTTATTCCTACTCCTCATATCTTTGCCTGAAAGCCCCCTAATTTCAAAATTATAATAATTCAGAAAGAAGGAGGTTGCGTCTTCCATTCTAAAGGAGGCCCCTGCCTTCCTCAGCAGACACTTGTCTTTCAAACCAAGACAGTATTTTACCTCTGTCTTTCAAGTACTTCATAGAAATTACTTACAATCACCATCTCTGAAAAACCAAGCACATGTAACTGTCCTGTGCTGCAGTCCCTCATAACAAAAATGCACGCATTTCACCTCTCCCTGCTGCCTAGAAAATGCCACAGCTGTGCTTAGCCTCTGCCTGCCTTTAATTCAACTGAGCTGGAAGTTCTGGTGCAGCCTGAGCAACCTGGCTCTTCCCAAGTCCTGTGTTTTAAGCACCACCTTTCATTTGCCCTTAGAACCTCCATCCATTTCAAACCTGACGGTGCTACTGCTTCTCTGCCACGTATCAGATGACCTTTGCCAGCTCTTTGGTTATGCCCTCACCTGCTTCACCTACCAGATTAGGGGTCCGAGAGAAAATAAGGAAGGATATGGGAGAATTTGATGTCTTATTAGAAGCACCAGTTGAATTGCACCTCTCATGTATGGTCTGAAGGTTGTGGGTAACTTGTCCCTGACCTGATGCACACCCTTGTCCCACAGCTGGAGGTGCTGGTCCTGCCTGTGGTAATTGTTGGAGGTCATTAGTGAGACACAGCCACGTGCAGAGAGAGCAGGATCTGTTCATAAGATCTGCGAGTGAAGTTTTGGTAAAAGGTTTAGTATGTGTTGAAATGAAACTTTTTTTTTTTTTCACAGCACAAAACCCATAATTTATACTTCATCAAGAATTTCAGACACCTAGGGAGGTTAGTGTAAGTTTTACAATAACTCAGTAATGATTAATTGAGAATGCTCATCATTTTGTGAGGTGTTAGGTCATGATTAAATGCTCTTTACTGTGTAGTCACATTTTATTACAACTTTCATATGTTCGGAACACTGATAGAAAAAGCATGTCACTTATTTACAATCACTACACATTTACATTATATTATTTACAGATAATGAATTTAGTAACATATATGAGCAGAAAATATAGCAAATACCAATATGAAACTGTACAGGGCTTAATCTCATGTCCTTTACTGTAGTTGCATTTCACTGTAATAATAAATACAGTTCTATATTTACACATTTTACTTTAAAAATCTATTAAATGAATTTTAACAATTTCAAGTTTAAAATATCTGATCAAAATATTTCAAACATGCCTATAAAAATAAGACACAAAGCCTTTAGGACCTTTTGCAAGCTAAAAAAGTTCTGATAAAAGAAGCTTTCTTTAACTAGTCTTTAGAGTTACAACATTATTTTGCTTCTCAAATTTCTTTACAAACTTCTTAAATATAGCAAGCTGAAAGGAACCTCACTGACATTAAGCAGAGCAGCACAGATGGACCCCAGTTAAATTAAAGCTAAGTAAACATGGTAATAGGTATTGTGCAATGGTTGACTGATCCTCTGTTTAATCCAAAGTGGTTTCAGGCATCGTTTCTTCAGCTGTGTGCTGCACTGCTTCAAAAGCCACAACAGATAAAGGATTAAGATAAGTACCCAGCTGACTTTATCATACGTAATTTCGGAACTAGTTCATTTTTTTTTTTCCCTGAAGGATGAACGTGTCAGCCAAAGTCAACTGATGCCATCTGTAACTGCAAAACTAAAAATACGCCAGTGTGAATGGACAAGGAAATCAAGGCATATGCATTGTTGGCAACAAATTCTTCATTGTGAAAATCCATCCTTGGAGTCGCAGGGATTTTCATATGCAGGAACAGATGAACCACAGAGATCATCTGTAACTGATTACCTTAATTGCCGGGCCTAGCCTAACCTTTGTAATGTTAAAAAATTAGTCTCATTCACCTGGAGGCTGAGTGGCCATTAACTGAGCAGTGAGTACTGGGCTATTAAATGTTACTCCTCAGGGAGCTCTTTCTAAAAACAACAACAAAAGGTAAATTTGTGCATTTTTCTGTCTTAAATGATCAGCTTACTTAAGCAAAAGGTGCCACTTCTGAGAAAAGAATACTCAGGAATATACCCTGATGGCTTGGACAAGGTCAAGGAATTATATTCTAGGTGGCTCTGTTGTCTGAGATATTTTAACAGTAGACTTGGCAAGGACATGAAGTCTCTTCTTTCTAACTGAGATGCTTCTGATGTGTAAACACACATGCCTTGATTCAGCAAAGTATTAACAGATTTAAAGTCAGAGAACTCTGTTAATCTAATCAAGCCTTTTCCTAAAACTAAAGCCATCAGAAGTCCCTGAATTTCAACATCTGCTCCAGTATATTTTTTGGCAATATATCCAATATGAATTTAGAGATTTTTGGTGACAGGTAATTTCACTAGCTAATGACCATCTCTGTCAACAATTTGCACCTTTATTTCTATGCTGCATATCCCTAATGTCAATTTCCAGTTGACCATACCAGATTCTTCTCCTCTCAGATGAGTAGTCCTCTGCCTTCAAACTTCTGTATCCCAGAAGCAGCTACTTATAAACTGTGATCAAATCACTTATTTCTTAAGTTCCTTTAAATTGATGATATTCATATCCTTTTCAATTTCACAATGTTCTTCACAGTATGTGAATGCAGTAAGGGTTTGAAATATCCCAGGAGTGCTTGCATCAGTGCTAAGAACACAGATCACACAACCTCTTCACTCCCACTTTATATTTCCTTAGCTAAGGATATTGGCTATCCTTATCCAAGGGACCCAGTGACCTCTAAATCTTCAACTGACTAGTGACTATGAACTAGCAGCTTTCTAGAATCACTGTTTGATGAGACAAAGATCATGCCATGAGCAGGACTACAGTTTTTATTCCTACAAAAATTACCTTAAATGAATGTTTCTGTCTGAGTGGCTTTGGTGTCCTTTAATAGTTCTCAGCATGCCAATTTTTTTATATTGGTGACTTTCTATGTAGTATTTTCCACCTTCAAATTATATGAGTCATCTGCCAATTTTATCATCAGTAATTCTGGACATAATTCTACTGGCATTAAAGCAATTCAGGATCAATTCAGCAGTTCTGTGCAGAACCTCATTAGAAAAATACCCATGTGACAATGCCTTGCCATTTACAATTACGTTTTAAATGCTTAACAGGATTATGATTAACTTCCTTCCTATTATGCTAGCTTTTGCTGACAATTAAAAATGATTTGTCAAGTTAGACAACTTCCAAAATCCAAACCCAATGCCAGTTAAACCATTTAATCAGCTTTATCAAACATGGAACTTCATGAAAGGCTGTTGTTCCATGAAACCTTTAGGACTTGAACAGGATTACTCTTCCATTTAGATACCTTGCTGAGCAAAGGCCATACAGAGATGCTTATAAAAACAATCATGGCACTGAAAAACTATTATTAAAACCAAATTGCAATAAACAGGAAAAAAAATAACCCAACCCCTGAAAAATCAGGTGATGCTTTGAAAAAATGTTACAAATTTAATATGCTAATTTTGCTCTTGACCAACTGATGCCCTTTCTGAGTAGGGCTACTTTAAGAGCACAGCTGATACAACTGCACAAACTTCAGCAGCTTTCATTTCCTCTCTTCTTCCTAGCATTTCGGGAGCAGGCTGAGCAGGCTCAAGTACTGGATTTTCAGCCTGTTGCAAGTTTTGTCATTGTCTGTTTTCTGATGTGTGTCACAATAATTTAGAGGCACTCTCTAAGCTTGTATGCACACATCCACACTTTTGGGATTAAAACTTTTGTAAACAGAGCTATCTTCTGTACTGCTACTGCAACTAGCGACAGGGAACAAATGCGACTGACGAAAGATTGCAGCCTTCTGTCATTTGATAAGATGGTGGCATTAGTGAACTGCTGGTGGGCATATCATATGATATGCTGGCACTTGTGAAGGTTACCAATGCTTGTGTTGAGTCACAAGATTGTTTTTCTATGTCTTCTGAATTTACAGAGATCAGACTAGCATGTTTTGATCTCCTCCATATCAAAGTTTGCTTTCGCAGACTTCCCAAATCCTCCTTAAAATGTGGATTGAAAAGTATATAGAGCAGTGGGTTTAGACATGCTGGCAATGGGACAATCACTAGAAGTATTGACTTAATCACTTCTGGGCTGATAAAAGTGAGGTTTAGTAAGGAGGAAAAAGATAAGAAGGCCACAGGGCAATAAAGAATGCAATTAGTAAAAAGTAGCAGGGCTATATGTTTGACCATAGAGCAATCCCAAATGTTTAGTTCTCGCTTTTCTAAACTACAGTAGAGCTTTGTATAAGCCACAGTCATTACCAGAAAACAAAGGGAGTTTAGCAGTACCAGTGCTACCATGTAGCCCATAGCAGTGGACTCTCCAAACGGGAGTGGCAAACAAAGCGGAGAAACCCCATACTCACTTCCAGTGAGAAGGGGTATCACTGCAATGATTAGTGCCAACATAAAGCAAAAGGAAACGACAATTTTTACACTAGCAACGGAGGATTTTGTTTCAAACTTTGTAGCATGCTTTACAGAGAATGCACGTTCGAGTGCAGCTAGGGTAAGGAGGAATATGGAAGCCTCTGAGGCAAAAATGGAGAGAAGGCCTGTTATTTGGCAACCAATTCCACTTTCCCATTGTGCTCCGTACTGAGCAAAGCTACCAAAAGTGGATGCATCCACACTAGCCAGTACTCCGCTGGCCAGACCCATCAAGGCATTTACAATAGCTATTAAACCAACCAGAAGTTTTATGGAGGACATATAGAATGGAGATCTGAAAACTGTAGCAGACACCACTGCATTGCAAATAAAGGTCAAACCCACTATGGTCCACACTCCAATTCTGATCAGCCAGCTACCAAACAGATGGTCACATGGTTTGAAGGGACCTGAAATGACAAAATAAAAAGGGTAAGGGAAACCTATGTAAACAAAAAAACCCCTCGTGCTTTTTAAGACACTAAAGTTCATGCTTCTTGCAGATTCTCAGCACAGCCAAACAGTGAATTTTAGTCTAAAAAGTGAGCTGGACATTTGCTCTTTCTTTGGAGTAATCTGAGACTTTGACAACATGCTGCTAAATGTGTGATGCATGTTGCCTTATAAGTCTTTGTCCTTCATCATGAGTAGTCTATGAGTTTCTTTTTGTGCCTGGCAGTACTACTGCAATGTGTCAACTCTTGTAGTTTCAAGAAATGCTGTGATATTTGTCAGTGTGTGAAAAAAGCTCAAAATGTTACTTTTCACTAAATTAGAACAGGTTCCTAATGAGTCCTGGTGATGTGTGATGTAATGGATATGGACTGATGTACTTCGGCTACCTTATAACACGTCATTACACGGTCCAAGAAAATGGTTTCTCTCTTTGCATCTCTCTTAGGGTTGCTGTCTGGCAGTTTCATACCTGGAGAAGGTGAGCATTGCACTGAATGATGAGATTTCAAATCTTCTTCAAAGTCAAGAAAGAAGTCCTCAAAATCACGTTCATCTACAGGGGAGAAAATACCCAGAATTGTTACTACAATTTCCAGGAAGAGTTTTTTTAGTAAAAGTTGCAAAAATGCTTGTGGTATTTAAGGCCTGGTTTTGTCCCTTTGCCTGCCAAACTGTGAGCAGAAGCAGACATATGCCTGCTTGGTTTTGAATTACTGTGCTTACTACTGTACTGTACTTACTTGATTATTTATAAGTTGGCATTTTTACTTCTCTGAAAACAATAATTTACAGGCACATTCTTTATTGCCTAATTTGCAATTATGACTGCCTAGTTGTGCCATGCAACTAAGAATTAATTGAGTTTTCTGTGTTTCTTATGTCATGACTCTATCACGTATTCTTGATTCTATTCCTGCTGAACTCTGAGACTTGCTGGTTTGCAGGAGCATAGATAGCAACAGGATGGTACAAATGTATGTGTGCACCTACATAACAGATCTAGTGCTAAAGGGGAAGAAAAATACAGTAGTCTTGTGTCCTAGAGAACAAATACACTCTTTGGCAACCCTGGCTATGTGCATAGACTGGGGAAGGAGATGCCGGCGAGCAGACCTGCAGAAAGGGACCTGGGATCCTGGTCAGTGGCAAGTTGAACATAAGTCAGCAGTGCCCTGGCAGCCAGGAGGGCCAACCCTGTCCTGGGGAGCATCAGGCACAGCATCACTAGCGGGGCAAGGGAGGGGATTGTGCTGCTCTGCTCTGCACTGGGGCAGCCTCACCTCGAGTGCTGGGGGCAGTTTTGGGTGCCACAATATAAAAAAGACATAAATCTATTTGAGACCACTCCAAAGGAGGGCCATGAGGATGACGAAGGATCTGGAGGAGAAGCTGTATGAGAAGGAGCTGAGGTTACTTGGTTTGTTCAGCCTCGAGAAGAGGAGACTGAGGGGAGACGTCATTCAAGTCTTCAACATCCTCACGACGGGAAGTGGAGAAGCAGGTACAAAACTCTTCCTCTCATGATCAGGGACAGGACTCAAGGAAATGTCATGAAGCTGAGCCATGGGAGGTTTAGCTTGGATATCAAGAAAACATTATTCACTCAGAGGGTGGTTGGGCACTGGAACAGGGTCCCCAAGGAAGTGCTCACAGTACCAAACCTGTCAGAGTTCACAAAGTGTTTGGACAATGCACATGGTGTGACTCTTGGGGCTGTCCTGTGCATGGTCAGGAGTTGAACTTGATGATCATTGTGGGTCCTTTCCAACTCAGCATATCCTATGATTCTACGATTCTATGAAAAAATATGCCAAGGTAGCCACATACTTTGGCTATGACTCATCCTGAAGCGTGTAGGTAAGCCAAGGATGTGCTCCATTCTGAGGCTGACAAGAAACTACATCTTTGCTGGTCTGCTCTTGTATGGAGTTACATACCAGCTGAACTAAAGGAAAGATTTAATTTACGACTTTACTATAGCTATTATTTGGATGAAAAGATGAGTGCATAATTGAGTAAGATTTTTGAATGGCAGACCTAAAATAATGAGTTTGCTAAGCACAGGAATGCTTAAATAACATTACTGGGCCAGAGAGAGGGAGAAGCCACTCCTGTGGCTCTGTAAAAGAGTATTGGATTTATTTAACATAACAGGTTGCTCACAGCCTTCAGGTAAATTTAAAAGCCTAAGATTATGGTTACCTTGAATTTGTAACAATCCGGTATCCTTTCTATGAAACTCATCAATGCTGCTATTCTCATCTTTGCTCCATTGGCTGGAGATTCTGTAGTGGTTCTCACAAGCTCCAAAGGCACAGCACTGGTAAGCATAAGGCATTTCCATAACCCTGCAGAAGAATAAGTTAGCATGCTATGATACTGGTTAAGCACCAGAGTGACTGGATTGTACTGCTCCCCTACAGTTAGCACAAAGAAAATAGTTTAAATATCCACAACCGAAAGTAAAAATATCTCTGGGCAAAAATCAGTTATGATAATACAAAATGAGGACTCACAGATAAAGTACCTCATCAGAAATGCAGATGGTTTCTAGGCTAATTTTAAGAAAGACACAATGGAGTTTTCTTATGTGTTTTCATAGGAGACATGAAAGTGGGAGATCTGTGTCTTGCTGTTGAGTGAATGTTACTCAGAGCTGTATTTCTGTTTTTATGATTTTCAATTATTTTTCTATGTAAATCAATGGTTTCTCCAGAAGTTACTTTCTTAATGGTTTCTTTAAAAAAAAGAGCACCTCCAAAGATCACAACCTACCAGCAAAAACAAAGCACTTCCCAAACTGAATTTCTCCACTTTAGGGAGAACGAGATCTTTTGGAAATCAAGCTTTATTCACCTCTTTCCACATTCAAATCTTTTCACAGTAAGATGGCAAAAAGGAGATTGTTTCTTTGCAGAAGATCAAGAAAGCAGTGTTGTAAACCAAAAGGTGAGTGAATGAGGCACTGTGTGTGAAAATGGGATGTCACTGAGAGCAAGGTTTTACTTTGTTAATTGTCTTAAAAATGAGAACAGTCATTGCAGGACACAGGATACTAATTCTTAATTCTTTTAAGATCATGGCTATTCCTAACACATAACAATATATGTCAGTGGGTTCCAATCAGTATGAAGGCTTCTGTTGTCAGAAAATTGCATATTTCTGGTATGCTGTGGATTTAATTCCTTTGGGGATGTGCAAATTCTGGGGGAGCATAGAAGAACTACTCTCTGAGTTCTATAGACTACTTCTATTCCTTAGATATATTTCATGCTTTGGAAGCAGAGATATTTAATTTGCACAGTTCACCAACAGCACATGGTAAAACCTAACAACTCACCTTAATTCTGAAAGCCCAATAAACCAAAAAGTTCAATGATAAAGAAGTGATTAGAAGTTATTCTGAATTAACTTTAAAGGAATAAAGTAGAACTAGATCCTCCTATCAGATTACTTTCAACAGGTTAATCATGTAAATTAACATAATGAGTGTAATAAGCAACCTCTAACCCCTTGGGAAATCTGCAGAGAAATCAAGCTGAATCAGGCCCAGTACCAACAAGACTTAAACTTGTGCACTAGCCAAAAGCTGGGTACAAAGGAGAACAAACGGAATATTAAGTTCTAAAGTGATTTTTAAATTAGTGCATTTAGATTCTATACCCTTATATTTCTGTCAGAAATGAACCACAATAATCTGTACCCTTGTACCCAATACAGAATTTTTAGGGTACTCAATAAAAGTTCAAGATAACCAAGATCTAACTGTCAAGCAAGATTTAAATATTTAATTTCTAACTCATTCATCTCCATGTCATCTTTTAACATAAGAAGATGATCTTGATTAAACATTTTTGCATGCATTTCCCAGAAGCCCTTCTTAAATAAACTATTATTAAACCCATCGATTACTAGATTAATCCATAGCTAATCATCTGGGATAAAACCAATCCCAATCCCAAACAGAAATTTCCTTTTTTTTTCAAACAACAACAACAAAAAAAAATTATCAGAAGTAACACTGACAGTTCTGTGAGGTGATCCCTGCAACTTGTGGCTTCAGACCTTTGGAAGGACATTGATATAGCTGGGGGAATGAACAGTTAGTGGTTATTTTAGGCACAAGAGACTAACAGAAATATATTCTATTCTCTGATTATTCAAACAGCTCTATGAACTTAATGACAGATTTCCAGATGCTCTTGTGCTTCTACCAACCTGCTGGTCTGTCATACACTGGAAATGTGGATGTCCCACATTGTACCAGTCCACTACTGTGATGATGTAGCCAAAAACATTTATGGCTTTTAAATGATTTTTAAAGAGCAAGACTCGAATTTCTTATCCTCTCTGTAGGTATTTCTAGCATCCATTCTTAAATCTGAACATTTTTTTTTTGTTTTGCCCCCCAGCCTGTGTTATTAGGATATACACATAATCCTTAAATTAGGAAATGCTGCTTAATCTGTGTGCAAAGCCCAACTGCAGACAATGGCTGCAACCCAGAACACAGAGGACAAACCATACTTTGCAAAGCAGGGAAATAAGTATCAGACCTTCTTGGTGACAGAGGAGCTTTTTGTTGCAAAAGCTACATTTAACACACAAAAAAAAGAAAAAAGAAGGAACTCTCAGGCATTCAGTGCTGGAGGCAGTCCTTTTTATGGCTGGTGCTTATTTGATGTGGGTGATTAGATTTGGACTTTGTCAAATTAAACTCTTAGAAATACTGGCTAACTTTATTTTTATATACTCCTTATCTTCCTAATGATATCTGTATCCTTGATAATTTTTTTCCTGTAGCAAGGAATGCCTCTTTTTTCTGTTTTTAGATTAAGCAGCAGAGAACACAAGGTCGTGTTCTCCCTCACAAAGGTGTGGAGTTAATGGCGAACAGGAAGGCACGGTTATGATGAATGGAGCAAAGCACTGAGTTCTTTTCAGCGCTGAATCAAAGCATCAGATAAAGAAGGAAGGAGTGGCTGGCAGCCTGAATTTGCTTCCTCAAGGCTTGCTGTAACAGGCTGGGCTCAGCTCTGTAGAGTGTACTAGTGCTATTGTTGATGATGGGGAAGGGGATGCTCGACTCTTTGATGTGTCTGTATTGATGAATTTAGATGAGTAGAAAGTTTTTATGCGGGAATTTGTCTTTCATGTTGTAACCATTGGCTAATTACAACAATTGCAAAGGGTGAAATTTCATTTTGTTTTAGATCTCTGTTCAAGTTTGCTGCTTTGTGCATTATCTGTGCAGTGAGCTTGTGTGAAATGCTGACCTCATTTTGATTAGTGGTAAAAGTCATGCAGACTGTAGGTCAGGATTTTACTCTATTCTCTGCTGACTGGACATAATTTGTTCTTACAAATGTTAATTAACTCTAGATATATTAATCATACTTTGAATACATTTTTTAAAAGAATTAACTTAGTTTGACACACCCATGTTAACAATTTGCACAGATGAAATACACTGTACTTCCATTTGAGCAATGTATACAACTTTGCTGATGGGAAATTCATATGAAGTATAATTTTGAGAAAAGAATTTAAAAAATCTTAGTTATACACAATTTAGGTAGTTGAATAATGGATTATTCTAGGAATACTGCAGCACTTCTTATGCCTCTAGGTCATGGTATATACATCATTACATATTTGCCAGGTTGGAGTAATCAGTTTTCTTGTGTGTACATTCTTTTAAAGAAATTTTAATTATTTTAGAATTGTACGTGCCTTAGCATTTGGGCAAAGCCAGTGAGAGAAGAAAAAGTACAGTATAAGCCCAGCCTCAACCAATCATGATATTTATGGTACTTGCTCCTTGGCCTCTGAGATCTGTCTCAAGATCTCTAATGTAAAAGAGGCCTCTAGTACTTTGAATGTTAATGTTAATAGTTTCATGTACTTCATGAAGTAATTACCTAATCTCCTCTGTGACAAACTACCTATTAAGACTTTTAAGGCATAGTTTCCTAACCCTGGAACCATTTTCTGCAGCTCTTACCTCAGTTTGTATTAACATGCCATGACAGAATTGTTTTAGGGTGGATCCCTCCAGTGCTGTACACAGAGCCTTAGTCAGCTCCACACTTCTATTCATCCTTCCCTTATTGATAACTTCAAACACTCCAGTCCTTGTCATTAATGGTCACATCTTGAGCTGTCTGCCTGTTAAGACTCTTGGGCCTTTTCCAGCACAAAAGGCAAATCTAGTGAAAACATAAGGATGGACTCTCCATCTTTGGAGATACTCAAAAGCTGTCCGGAGGTGGTCCTGGGCAACTGGCTCCAGATGCCTCTGCCTGAGCAGGTGGTTGGACAAGAGATCCTCGAAGGTCCCTTGCAACCTCAACCACTCTGTGATTTTGTTACTATGTGCACACTGTTTAGTTGTTTCATACTTTCTGATACTAAACTTTTTAGAGCAAAATGTGATAAAATAATATGGCACACTTAGCATCTTCTAATAAAAATATAAAAATGAAAGGAGAGTTAGGCGACACTTCCAAAACCCTGAAGTCAGAGACAGAAACCTCTTTGCTGTGACCCCGAAATTAGTTCAGTTGGTTATAGCATGGTGCTAATTATGCCAGGGTCTTGGGTTCAATCCCCATACGGGCCATGGTCACCCAGTGACTGGTAGAGCTGCAAATGATCTTTAGAGGACCCTTCCTTCCTGTATCACTGAGGACCCACAGAAATTATTAGTATGAAAGTGTGTAGTAATACTGGCAAAGTATTATCTGAATCTTAATCAAAAGATTACAGAAAAATCATGTTCAAACAAAAGAGGTCACATCCTTTGGTCTTACAGGAGTATATTCTTCCCTTGTATTTGCTGTGTTCTCATTACATATAATGGGAGTTCTGTAAGCACAATCCAGTAGAAGAAGGACATATCACTAAGCTGCCAGCGATATTGTTTTAACAGCTTTTGAAACATATCACCAGGAAGCAGATGTGGCTCGTACTAAGCAAGTACTGGGGTTAATATTTCAAAACCTTCATAGTTTCTTCAGTTGAAAGTGAGCATAATAAAAGAAGTCTATCATTTTTATCATATTTGCTTTAGTTTTAATGGCACAGATCAAAGACTGACAATATGAAGTAACATGCGTTACACACTGACACACCTTCCATTGCACATGAACACAAATGTGGCTTATTAGTTTTAATGATATACTCACTTGAGTTCTGGAAAATTTTCAGATGTTATCAAACTTTGTAGGGCATGATTTCCTGTTAATTTTAAATGAGTTAAACCATGTAGCCCCGTCACAGGAAAAGAGGACAAAAGGTTGGATGACACATCCCTGCGTAACAGCAAATAAAAATCAGCTTATGGTTTTCATTTTTTTTTCACCATTAGAAGTGTCACATTGAAAAAACAGGTTAAAGTTTTCTAACTCAATAAAAATGGCTGTATTAAAGAGAGGCCCCAGTGAATGTAGCAAAGCTGCAGCACTGGTCAGGAGTACTCACCTTTATGTCTAGCAGAAAGCTAACAGTAACATCTAGCAGTTAGTTGGGTCCCTGTTCCCAGATTTTGACTCCAAACATTCATAGTGCCTCTTTTGAGACTAGCAAATGAATTTGCAATCTTCTCATT
>VZTN01035837.1:20033-44290 GCA_013400515.1 Erpornis zantholeuca | reverse complement strand
CTTCTCACTTGACTGTTTGAGGAGCCAGAACAGCTTCCCACAGTTTAAAAGATTTAGTGGGATGCTACAGGGCATGGCTGCCCTGAAAGCTCCCCAGGGAGAAGGTCAGGTGTATGGGGAAGATGTGTGTTTCAGGAAAGGACAGGTCTGGGCTGCAGCAGAGAGAGATGACATTTCCTACCTGATGTTTGTCTGAGAGGCTGAGGGAAGACAGAACAGTGCAGATGAACACAGATACATAACTTGGGGAAAGTAAAACAGGTGAATGAAAAAGTGGTAAGTGATCAAGGAGATATTGCAAAGCTGTGAAAGAGGAGAACCGAGAGGTACTGTTTTCTACTTGGTGCTCTCTCCCTCTCTCTCTCCCATTTATTCAACGAGTCTTTTCAGTCCTCCTCGAAATTATCTACTCTGCAATACTCTAGATGGTCAACAGTCAAGGAGGAAGAAGCAGAGTCTGACGCAGCTGAAATGCTTTTATGTCCAAGGCTGAACAGCAAAGTCTGGACTATACATTGAAATCTAAGGCCTAAGCATAAAATAAGATATGTCAATGGACTGGGCTTCTGCCCATCTGGTTTAGTGTGTGTCTTGCACACAGCACCATTAAACACCAAAGGTGAAATTCAGGTCCTACTGCAACAGCAAAAATTACTTGAGTTGGACCAAGGTTAGAGACCAGCATTTCAGGAAACACTGGTACACTCTGTTACTGTCTGTGTGTTCAAGGGCTTTTTTCTTTAACCCCTTCTGACTGCTGTATGTTATTGTCCAAAGCTACAATTTACTGCTCACCTCACAAAGTAGGTAAGTTCTGAGAAGGGCCCCAAAAGGAACATTATAGACAAAATTGTCTGTGTGGACATTTGTCAGTGCACCATTCAGAGAGCTTTGCACATCAACTGAAATGAATACCTTTTCAAATTTAGTCTTCTTAGCAGCTACCAAATTATCTGTGAGCAAATGCCCAGCATCATATTTTTGTGACAACCATACAGCACAATGACTCCAGAGGAATTTTTTTCACATCTTCCCCATGCAGCCAATGCCTTAGGGATTAATATTAAAAAAGCATTACAGTGACAGTTGGAAGTAGGAAAAAAATTAGTAAGCGCTGAGAAGTGCTTGTGAACAAGGCCTGCAACAATGGCTGCTGATGTTTTGATCACTAAACTGCTCTGGCTGAACTTACTAAAGAAGAAAAACAATTTCATCAAATAGGGAACAATGAAATAAAGATGCATTCTGGAAAAAGTTTCTTATTTAATTTTTAATCCAATTCCTGAGGCCTGAAAGACAACTAAAAGGAAATATTTCCCACTGATAAAACAGACTAAACTGCTAACAAATTCTATGAAAAGAGGCAGATGCACTGATAATCTTCATGGACCCCAAATCATTACACAGTGTTGTATGCAGCTTTGCTGTAGTACCTACATGAATTGGTGAGGTACAAGAAAGCAGACATTTAGATATGGATTCAACAGACCAGATGATTAGAACAAAGAAACCCTCCATTTCTGCTGGGGCACCCAAGTTATTAAATTTTTGTATACTCTGGCAAGAAAAATGCAAAAATTTGAATGTATAAGATATACAAATACTTACAGTTTGATCAGAGATGGTAAAGAGGAGAAGGCATTGGGGTGAATAATTTTAATTTTGTTCCAAGCTAAATCCCTACAAGAAAAGTGAGTAGAAAATTACATACCCACTGAGTGAATATGGAAGTTTTCAAACACTTGATTAGGAGGCCTAAATATAAAAAAGGTATTAATTACATGCCGGTATTTTCAATAAGCTCCTGCATAACTCAGAGTACAAAGTATTTTTAAAATTTTTTAATTGTTAAGTCAATTCTAGTGTTATTAAACTTAAAATGTCTTAATACCTGCCACAGCCCAAGGCTTTTCAGTCTGCTTCACCACTTCCTAAGGCAGCAGAAAGAAGGGTGGGTTATAGAGACTAAGTCTTCTAAAATGTCCTCATGTGACTAAGAACAGCAAAGCCATGGTCAATAGGCTTAACTTCCTAATCTCAATTTTCACCGCCCCTGAAAAGTCCAAAAGACTGAGGGTAACTCTTAAAAAGATGTATGGGCTCAATTCTACAAAAAATTACAACCACAAGTAATTTCTTGACAAAATTACTCCTCTAGCACATGTGTCTGTGTGAAAACTGGAAACCTGCACATGACTGGACTCTATGTCTTATGATACTGCTCCCTGTAAAATGATTTCCCACTCCCTAGAGCTGCTTATAACGTGAACCTGCAAACAGACACCAGCTCTGGCTCAGTAACTCTCTCCACCTCCATCAGAAACATTTAGAAGTAACAGTTTTTATGGTGATAAGCTTACATATTTTAGTTCATTGCTGCAGATGCTAAATTTCACAATGTTTGCTCTACTTTCACAGTTATGAACTCAGAGTGAGGAAAAACTGAAATAAGGATCTTTTGGGGTACATCATGAGCAGACATTATATACCCCATATTTTTGACAACCAGTGTGAATGTCTGTTAGGGGGTACTCACAATGACCGAAGAGCAGCCAGCTGCCGAAACGTGTCTGCTTTGATTTCAGCAATTTCATTGTGATGCAAGTCTCTGAAATAGCAGTAAGAATCTCCTCAGTTTCAAAGACACTTGGAGGGCACTTTGGGGTGTTTTAGATTGTGATTATGATGCACTTCAATAAAGTGTATCTGGGGTATGTCAAATTGGCCAGCAATAACCAAGTTAATTATACTCAAACACACATAGATGCTTCTTTTTAACTTTTTTAGGGTGGTTTGACACTTACATTTTTTGGAGTTTTTTACATGCAGTAAAACAGGGTAAATCTTCCAGCAGGTTATAAGACAGATCCCTGAATTATACAAGAAACAAATAGGTTAACATCAAAGTAATGTTGAAAGAAAAGTAGCTTTCATTGTGTACCTTCATGCTCAATTAAAAATAATTTCTTTTTATCCACAGTCACAGAAGAATAGCAGTGTACACACTCACTTCTTTCTCATCTGTCACATTTTGATTTCTAACTGAAGAGGAGAGAGAAGGGGGAAAGGCAAGATATATTAACTCCATATCCACATTTGCAAATTCCTTGCCTTGTCTGAAGATTTCCTGCCTGAAGTGTAGACTTCTGCTGAGTGTTTTACAGGAATGATATTGGCCATATGGATTTATATCACAGACTTCATATTTATCATGTTTAAATTCTGATAATTATTTAAACAGTTTAAAATAATTTACTATACATATACATATATACATATATACTCGTATTTTTTCAGAGAAGATACTGTATTTTTCTGATAAGAATCACTATCAGCTTCCCATTCTACACTTTTAATTAAGCAGTTTTGCCTCTGATCCTTAGACTGTTACATCTTATAAGTGAGGGAAATGGTCAAAAAATATTGGAACTAACTTTGATATCAATCACTACATGGGGGCAAAAAAACCCCTTAAAAATACTTGAGCCAAAACTCAACAAATTACAGAATAACTGAAACATCTGGACTGATTTATAGTATAATATAACTAATCAAAACCAAGCCCAGGCAATTTGCAGAAACTGAAGGGAAAAAAAAGGAGCCAAACACCAGCCCCCACCACCCAAGAGTTTTATCCAATATGTGTGTGTGTATATGTGTGTGTGTGTGTGTGTGTGTTGCTCAGAGAAACAGAAATGGGAAAATTGCTTGTGAAAAGAATAGAGAAAAAAATCCTATGCCTAGAATTAGAAAGAATGTCCTTTTTCACAGTTATCCATTATTATCACATGAAAGAGTAATCACTTAATCACTTTTCACTTTTGAAATTCTTCTCACTTCTCAAATTCTCTAAAATTGGTTCATTTCCACCTATTTAATTCCTTGGTAAAACTGTATTTTCACTGTTATTGTTCCAACAGGGACATTTGGACAATTTTATATTTGATTTGTGGAAGTAGTGCAAGTAATGAGTGTGTGTGTATTTAAGGTATTCTACTCTGATTTTACTCTGTACAAAGGCAAACATCAATATGGTTGGGTTTTGGGAGTTTTTTTGTGTACAAAAAAAGGTACACTGTGGTCCAAATCAGACATTACAGAGGAGGATTCAAGTGAGATAGAGGCTTTTAGGCCAAGGTAAAGGATGTTTTGTATGTCTGGCAGACAGTGGCTATTCTGTCATCCATCTGGTGACGGATCTTCTTAAAAATATGTTACCAGCTTGAATTTTGTACATACTCACACTCCTTCCTCACACATGGAAAAAACCCTGGACTTGAGACCCTTCTCCCCTCAGTTTCTGTCAGAGTGACAGGAAATATTTTACTTGTTTATTTTTAAGGTCTTTTTTCCCACTTTCTTAATATATGAAGCTCTTGGCAGCAGAGGGCAAGTGGTTTTGTTTCCTATGTTGAGGTGCATTCCCAGCTGTGCTGAGGGCAGCCTTTGGAGGACTGCTGGGACCGTGCTCTCATATACACCTTTACTGCAAGTGTGCACACATCCAGGAAGCCTCTGTGTACATTAATCCACATTTGGAAGTGTTGGTGGCTGGGTAGGATGCACGAATTGCCTTTCAAAGCAGTGTTTGCACTTGTAGTGTTTGTGAGGACATCGGAGCCAGGGAGCCCCTGCAAGGTCGCAGTCTCCAAGTAACTCGTGGGTTCAGTGCACCATTATCCTCCACGGCATGGCCAAAACTGATGTGCAACCAAAACAGGACTCAGCAGGCTCATTCCTATCTGGCAGCAATGGGGAAAGAGCAGCTCTTGAGTACTTGAAATTGCTGATAAATCAGTTCCCTGCTCTTTTAAGTATCAGGTCTATTAATATAGACTAATACCCAAAAATAATAAATGTGAACTTTCAATGGACAGTCCTACTCTAATATGAACTCTATAATTGCTGTATTATTTGTTTGCCCTCTGTTTTGAGATTATTTATTGTTTTCGAATGATACAGGACATATTTAAACTTAATTCTCTGTGCAGACTTTCTTCTGGCAGCAGACTTTGTCTTTTATCATTCTGGAAATGATTGTATTGAGTCCACTAACTAAAAGTTATTTTTTTCTGGAAATGTTCTTGACATTCACTCTGGTATTCAAATAATGTATTATAATTAGTGCTATTTCAATATTGGCCAGAGAATTAATACCAAATACATTCCTAGTGATGTAATACATAGAGGAAAATGCTCTTGGCTCATTCTCAAAGAGGTGGGCACAATGATTACTCTCGTTAGTGATTAAGCAAACTCCAAGGAAATTTCCAAGCTAAAATAATATTGTATATTTAGCATACCAAGTATGCCCAACTATGTCAAGGAAGAGTCTATTAAAATTTCAGGCAGCTACTTACGTCTGGTTGGGAAAGAAACTAAGAGAGGCGCATAACAAGGACTCAAAACTGGAGTACTTAGTTATATTTTCTATTCACTTCAATGAATTATTTGCCTTAGTGAGAAAAAAATCCCCAACTGCTGTAGGAGAGACAGAATTAATGAAAAGATAGATCTCTGTTTTTTTAACAATATCAAGAACCTTTTTATTCCTTCCTAAAAATATGCTAGGTATTTATCTTTCTCAGCAATGTATGGGAAATCCTGATTGGTAAGTGAGTTGAAAACTTTTTAAATAACACAGGGGCCAGTTCCCTGAGCTGAATTCCTAAGAAGTAATGTGATACACAGAAATAGCAGTAATTGGGTAATTTTGAAATTATAATAGTTTCATTTGTGTATTAATGTCATGTTAATAATCTTACTGAAACGTACAGGAGTTGGAGATTAGGTAACTGGTCACAAGCTGTTTTGGGGAGGGAGGTGATCTGTGCTCCTGTGAGTGTCCTGTTGAAAGAATTTATGAAAAAAGAAAATTACTTTTTAAAGATTCAAAACCAATAATTTTTTAAGGACATTTTTTACAATCAGTCAGTATACAAGGAAATAAATCAAAAATACATCTCTAGCACTTACAAACTCTCCAGACTTGTAGTCCCTGTCAGATCAGGAAACTCTGTTAACTGTGAAGCACCATTTAAAGTCCTAGAATTAAAAAAAAATAATTTCTATAAAATTATGGTGATGGAAGTGTGAGACAACTCTAGTATTGCAATATAAAAAGACAACTAAAATAAAAAGTAAACACATACAGAGTTCTTAGTTCTGGTAAGTGTTGAAAAGCAGATTTTCCAACGAGCTGGATAGGGTTATCATAAAAATGTCTGAAAAAAGAGGATAAAAATACATTTAATGAAAAAGACTTTAAAAGATTCTAAATATATTATATGATTATACTATAAACAAATTACTAAACTCTCTATGATGAATCACAGACTCTGCCCCTCTGGCTATAGCACACGTGAACTTCTGGACTTTTCTCACCCTCTAATCTATATTCACCAGCCACATTTCATATTTAGAACATTCAAGTAATCACCATTTTCCTGTTTTAAAGTCAGAAGCCAGTCAACAAAATATTCTCTCTTCTTCCCAGGTTTCCAAAGATAGAAATTCACGTAAGAAGAATTTTTTTTACGACCTGAGACAAATCTAAGGATACCACATGAAGAAGTCAGAACTACCCCTATTTGGAAGAGGCTCCCTTGCCCTTTTGGAGACACGCTACTTTTGCTCACAGAATATTACTCAAGATAAGTAATTATTTTTCTTACACTTATTTTGCAATTTCTTAATTTGAAGTTTTCCATAGGTGCATGGAAAAGATGTCTTTCATGTAAGACAAGGGGAGTGCACCAAGAGCAATTTTTATCAGCTTTTACATTGTCAGTAATACTAAGAGATTTAGAAGAAACCAGTCAAATAAAAGGCCAAAGGCCGGAGACCACTACTTGCTTCCCTTAAATAGGGCATGCAAACTGCCATTCTTTCCACAAAGCTGGAAAGGTATGAGCTTGTTTGCTTGTATGGTGACATGCTACAAAGGGCACTCACAAGGAAAGCTATCTGACAATTAACCTCAAATATGATACTCAGTTCCACGTTCTCTAATACAAAGAGTCATTGAAAAGATTCTTATCACTTACATTGTAATAAGTGATGGATTGCCCACAAATGCACGCTCAGGTATTGATTTGATATTATTGCTATGAAATCCCCTACAAAAGAAAAAATCGTTCATATGGTAAGGGAAAAAAAGAGAAGAAGAAAAGCAGCAAAATTGCTGAAATTCTGCACTTTTCTAAATGAACAGAACCATTCAGATGAAGTAAATTTCAAAATGGCATTTTGAAATTCAGAGTATTGCATGTATATAAATAGATATAATGTAAATATACCTATGTATATGAACTAAAAAACATTAATAGTCAGATATTTATAATTAAGTAGGTAACAATATATTTCCCCCTGTGCTTGTTAAACTGCAACTATTTATTTTGCTGGATGGCAAAGGTCTATGAAGTAAATTATTTATACACCATATTGTAATGTTGATCCCCGCACAACCACTATTTGTTGAGATATTTTAAATGTGGACACAAACAAAATGTAGTTGTGCCTGCTGGATAGAAAGCCAAATCTTTGTCTCATCATTAATTACTGGATTTCATTCATATGAGTAATTCTCCATTGTGAAAAACAAAAGGAACAACTAAGATTTCAAAAGAACAATGATGATTTGTGTGGGAAACTCCCATTAGTTCAGTCGGGTATGAAGAATGCTTCCCAGCTTAAATTTATGCATTATTAAGCCTCCAATTGTTCACTGATGCAAGCACACTTGGCCATTACTTGAACAGGTTCCACATTATTGGTTTGACTTGTTTAGGCATTGTGCTACCAGTGATGAGCTACAGAGCGAGGCTTTACACCCCTACTTGCTTTGCATGCAATAAAAATATGCAGATGCAGACTCTAAGCAGAAGCATCTCACGTAGAACCAGTAAACTGACTGGTTTTGAATTGGATTCCTTGCGTGGCAGAAGAACAAGGAAATGGCAGGACTACCTCCCAGAGCAATATCTGCTACTATCTGTAGCCAAAAAGGTCACAGTTTGTGTTTTCAGCCCAGCCACCAACTCTGAGAGAGACATGAGGTCCCACCCAGGAACACTCCAGCTAAGGTGGCCCTGCAATGAGCTGAGCCTCTGTGTGGCTGGGCTCCCACATGGGTCTGTGGAAGACATCCCATCCTTATGAGATCAGCTCCCAGGGCCCACACAAAGCATGGAACCATGTGGTCTCATGATCTGTGCTGGATTTGGGATGTCAGCTTGCAATTTCAGACCCCAAATGTTTCTTGCACGTAGGAGCTTAGGTGGAACAGTAAGTTTGATCCTCAGAGGTGAAATCCTGTGGGAGACCAGCATGTAGCATCAGGCACATCAGGCAGTTTGCTGGACAATGTGCATTTGCCACAAAATGAATTATCCATTTTGGGCTACTGACTCCAGAGGTCATCAAAAAGGCAATCTCTTGAGGTCACTGGATTTCATACCAATTATTTTACAGCATAAACAGCAGTTGAGAACTTTTGGGCTAGGAAACTCATAGCCCTGCTACCTCTTCCAGAGCTGCATTCTGGCAACACTGGAGGTGCTGAGCAGTAGTCCACAGTGTCCAGGGGTCCCTGCTCTGGAAAAAAATCTCAGGTAGCTACTTAAAGTTGGTTTTTAGATCAGTTTGTGATGTAGCATGGGTACAACCATGTCCAACTAGTATGTGATTGCTTATTTTTGTCAAAAATCTATGCTAATAGTACCACTAACATAATAAATAAGTCAAATGGCAAGAATTCTGAACACATGCATTGATGCGTACATTGTGTGTATGATGTGTGAATATAATTTAGTTTTAATTTTTAATAATTCATTGTTTTTCAAAATAAATTTGATTAATATAATTTCATTGTTGACTTTCTTAATGCAAACTATGCCTGTGCATACAAAAGTGTTTTATTCACAACATTACAGAGAACTGACTATGTATATTGAAAAGAAATTGCTTTAATTTAATGGAGATGAGGGAGGGAAGTTGGTAAAATTTAATTAAGCCTGATGGACTAATAAGAATGCCATGCCTTCTTAGCTAGAAGACTATTGGATTGTTTGCAAAATCTAATTGTTGTGTTTGGGATTAAAAGTGAATTAATTGTGTTTATTATTTATTGTATTCCAAAGAGGAAGCTCCTGAATATAAAAGTTGTCAGAATTTGAATGGTCTAAACTGAACATTGAAAATTATTTTTTATGTATGTTGACATGTTTATTAGTTTTTCCTAGGATATCAGTTTTTAAGGATTACTGATAAAATCACCAGCATGAAAAAAAAACGTCACACACTAGACAAAACATCCTTCTTCCTAATATGAGCTCTGTACTTACAGTTCTTTTAGGTTTGTTAGTGTCCTGATAGCAGTGGGGAACTCGTCCAGACTGTTGTAATTTAAATCTCTGTGTGAAAATAGATTTTATTATTTCAGTTATGCACTGCATAACAGATAGCATAGCATTGTTGGCATTTGCAATGAACTATCATCTTCTATGCATTGAATAAATACATACAGCAAAAAGACAGGAAATCCTCAAAAGTGTATGGATATTTTCCAACAAACTCTATTTAGAGCACATTATCGTTCCTATTTTTTATCAGCGTTCTATTTTTAGTTATATTTTAGCTATTCTGTAATAAACACAATGTATGTGAATTCCGAGTACTACTAAGGGATTTTCTGTTTTATAAATTGCCCAATCTTTTTATAACATTAAAGTATTAACTTTAATGAAAAATTTTTTCAAAAGAGTATTCAATTACTTTGGTGAGCTGTGCTTTACATGCCTATTACATCTCTCTATAAAGATTTCTAACTGTATTGTTAATTTTAGGACTCAGCAATAGTCAAGAGAATACTTCTAACCACATGAATTGTAAAAATGGTAGTGACCTCTGCTTTAAGAAGTGCTCATCCTGCAGCAGAAATTAGATTTTATTCTGGTCGGCTGAATGTCTTATAATCCTACTTCTGCCTGCCTTCAGCATGCCATGTGTATCCTTTAGCATTTAGGAGATGACTGAATCTAAAACTGAGATATGGCAGTTTGCTGTGATGCTCTCTGGCAATGCTTTGTGAGGAAAACAGTCTGAAAACTGGAGCAAAAGCCTCTTCAAACAGGCAAAACCCAAGCCACAGTTTACAATAGATTGGAATTGAAATAGTATCAGGCTGAAGTAATGCAGGCAGGAAACTGCTGTCTGAACTCAACAAGGCTTTCCTTCCTGCTTGTAAATCTCTCCTGCTTATTGACAAAAAGAGATTACAGGCATGTACGGTTTGGTTTTGCCCTCCAGTGATATGTGATTTCCAGACCTACGCCTCAATGCAAACAAATGATCTTAAAGCTGGCGTCTGTCATTTACACCAAGATCTCTTCAGATTATCTTCAGGCTATTTGGGAACTGGTCTATACATTATGTAATTACTGTGCCTGAGGCAAGTGCTACACTGTCCTGTTGCAGTGAAGTGGCCGTGCCTACATTTATTCCCAGGTTTGTGACTGTCCTCTGTGTTTTCATCTCACTCATAACACGTGGCTGGGACTGGGCTTGCAATTACTTATTCCATTGTTCTGTTTTTCTCCATTTGTGACCAAGTGCCATGTGAATATCACTTAAATAACAAACCAAACCATTATATTTTCCTTCTTCCTTTCCTGTCCCCCTTTCCGGTACTACACTAAGGGACTTCCTCTCAACTCACAGGCAGCTAAAAGTCCAAATTGTAAAACTGCAATTCGGTGGCAAGGGATCAATGCAATCAAAACTGGTGATAAAACACCCCAGGAAGCCCAAACCTTCTTGCTTCCTAATCTTAATAAAAGATGAAAGTGGGCAGTACACAGACTTGTGGATGAGAAAGCAGTCACCTTTAGACTAGCAATATCCATGTCTGAAACTATTTGTTTCTCATAACTTGGTTTTTAACCTCTGTGCTGGTTGGGTAAAACACCCAAAATCTCTGGAAATGATGCAGCTGCCTGCAGCAGGTGCTGGGGGAAGCACATGCAAAGTTTTACTGTCCCTGTAGCATTTCTGGGGTCTGTGGGTGACTCTAGCAGACAACATCTGTATTTGACTAGCTGTAGTAAAATACTTTCTGCTAATCATTAACACTGCATTCCTTTTTGGCATTTTATGTATAATATTTTTGCTAGAAAACTCAAGAAATTTTGACTTGGTCTAAACAGAATTACAGTGAAAACTTGAGGAAGTTTCAGTCTTTATCAGTGCTATTCTTTATCAGAGCTCTCTAAAGACAAAAGCTTAGAAACAACTGAAACATTTCTCCCACTTGTAAAGCAGATTCATAATTTGACTACCTAGAACTTTTGCTTTTTCCAGATACAAAAAAATAAACGCATCTATTTAATCTCCTCTATGATAAGGCAGTTTCTTAATGTTAAAGCTTTTCACTGTGACAATTTCCCAATCTAGCTAGTAGCTTTATTGATTGAACAAGACAAATAAATGGTACTAAACTAGGCAATCGAAAGTTCACGAATAGTCACTTCTTTTTCAATGCTCAACAGTTTTCAACTGTCTTTCAAACAATTTATTAATTGACAACGCTTATTAAAAAGGCAAACAAATTTTATAGTCAAAAATAGGATTTACTACATAAAGTCATTGTGAACTATCACTTAGATCCTGTAGCGATTAGGCAAGCCAAACTCTGCATTTGGCTTTTGGGCTATTTTTATTCTTTCAGAATATTAATGAAAACACTCTAAAAAAAGAGAAACAAATAAGAGGTCAACTCACAATGTCTCTAGGCTGTGGAGCCCATCAAAGCATTTCTTTCCCAGGGAATAGATTCTATTGTTATGGAGATGTCTGCAGGGGAACATTAAGCACGCAGTCAGGAAAGCACACTGCACAAAGTGGACTAAAGCAAAATATTTTGATGGTTAAATCAAAAGAAACTTATTTTCAGGCATATGTTGATTATATGCAATCATACTTTTGCAAAAGTATGTATGTAAAGGAGGCACCTCTACCACCCTCCACCCTTTCTCCCAATATCTCTCTACCCTTCCATTTGGTTTCACAGAGGGGATCTGTTTTAAAACCACCTAGATAGTTCAAAAGTGTTATATCCTGGAGTTCCAGGCTGGGGTTTGCATAATGAATAGACATATTCTCAATGATAGCTAATTAACTAATTAACATGTCTTAAAAACCGTGTGTGGGGGTATGAGGTGTATATTTGGAAGATGTATACTCAGAGGGTGTTAAGGGTATGGCCCAAAAGAGCAGCCACTGAGGAGGCAGATAACACAGCAAGCAGGTAAAGGGCATTAGGCTTGCAGAATGCAAAAAGACACAAAGCCATAACACAAAAAGTTATAGCTTCCCTGAGATGAGTAAACTAAGTAATCTTAGAAGCACTGTAACTTCCCTTTCTTTGAAATTATAAAAATTAGTAATTACTTCCCAAAATAATTAGCAATTGGAAGTAATTTTTATGTATTTTAACCAGTTCTGCCCCCTCACTCCCCAAGATTCTGAGTTCTGCCTATTTCTGTCTTTTACACTGACATGGAACAAAAACCACTCTGATTGAAGCTCATTAATGTGAGTAGATTCTACTTGTAGCCACTTCAGGTCATTTATTTCAAAAAGAATGCCTTCTTCCCAGATTTTTCCTTTTATTTTGTCCTCAAAATCCTACCCCTATAGTAGAGGGAAACTAAGGGAGTAGCGTTGTAAGAGAAAAGAAAGGCTGTGAATGAGTGGCTACCAGGCCCCTTCAATACTTCATTCTACTCTGAAAATATTGTTAAAGATCAGAGGCTCTCTGACTTCTGCAGAACCTACAGAAATTGAGTCTACCTGTCCCGCAAAGGCAGGGATTCTGACAGCAAAATGAAAATGTTCTGTGGTTTTTTCCTTTCCTAGGAAGAAACCTAATCAACTCTATTTTTAATGACTACTCTGACCTTTAATGCTTTAGTTAGCATGAAGAGTGCATCTTCAAATTCCAATTATATTTTGATCTTTAATTATAAAGGTTTTGACCTGCTCCAATTCACTATGCGTTTTTGCACTGTGTTGAAAATTTGCCAGACTGTATAGAGTAGCAACTCAATGAAAGCAGAACCACACACAAGGATTTTGATGAGCCAAAAAGAACAGATGTTGTAGGTCATGAGGAAAGATTCAATTATTAATCACTATAAAGCTCAGAAGATTAGAAATAAGCAAGGCAGACTTTAAATAAAGAAACCTAACTGAGGAGAAGCAAGCATGGCATGAAAAGAAATTATTTTCTCCTGCATTTCTTAACTGTCCTCTTACCATTACATTTCTGGTAGGGATCTAGAGAACAATGTTCAAGACAGACTCTTGTCTTTTCCATTGCCAACATAAGTCTAGAAGGTCAATCAAATGACAAGTTCATCCATTCTTTAACTTGTTTGGGGTTGATAGTTAATGTAAAGACAAGGCAAAGGTTTTGTGGCACAAGTCAGCTTTTAACCCCCATTTTTGGGGCCCTGTGTAGGCAGAGATAGTGACTATAACTGTCAATAAAGAACCCTGATGTGTGCCAGGTTCAGTGCTTACACTGGGGCTAGAGTATGCTAAAACATGCTAAGTGTCTTATATAAGACACTTACATATGGTTTCTGACAGCCTGTAAACCTTGAATATATAATTTTCTCTTTAATAATGCTAACATTTTCCAAAGCACCCTGAAATTACTTCTTCAGCCAGGTCTAGATTTTTTCCACTTGGTACATTCATGGAAGATAAAAAGCTGAAACCATGCTTCACAGTATACCTTCCAGATTTTGGTGCCAGCCATGCATGTTTCAGTTAGTTGAACCGGTATGCACACATAACCAAACACAAAACTACATATATTTTCTATGAAGGGAAATGCATATTTTTTCTACTGGACGGCATTTTTCCAAGTCCCCCAGAAAGATTTCCGTTCATTTCCTGTTTCTAATCTTCCCTCATTCAATCTTAGAGAGCACACAATTTATCCCTTCCTGTTTGTTTTGCTGACCAGATAGGGTGATTTTTTAATTCCCAATATTTTTTTTTTTATTGAGATGGAAATTTTTAAGCTAGATCAAAACATGTGGTTTAGGAAATGTTAGTCAAACTGTAGGAAGATGCAATAAAATCTGTTTCTCCAAGAGGCCAAAGCCCTGCAAGAAGACATTGTGTCTAAAAAGCAATCAATAAAACTTACAGAACTACCAAACTGGAGAGGTTTCCAAAGGCATAGTCTGGTATGTAATGAATTTTATTCAGTGCCAACGTCATTGCCTGAAGTGCTGGTAAACTTCTAAAAGCTTGGACAGGAATTTCTGTCAAGGAATTATCGTCTAGCCACAGGTGTCTAAGGGAGACCAAGCCATTGAAGCAGTTGGGGGGTACATAGTTGATGTGGTTGGCATCCAGACGTCTAGGAGAAAAAGAAACATAGAAAACTGACTTGAAGTAAAGAACAGTGGCTTTGCACAATGCCTATTAGAAGTTATCACCACAAACATAACCCCAAAGGATGGACATGGATTGCCACTTCCAGTTTTCATTTCCTGGAGATTCTACATTTCCATCTTGCTTGCAGCCTCACCCTTGAGATCTCAAATCATGTTTACACATCTGCCTGTCAGCTGGCTCTGCACAGACAGCTCTCCTCTGGGACCATCAACTCACTCAGAGCACACACTGATCATTTTTGAGCAGTCACTCTAAACACTGAGTATGACTTTGTTTGCCTTCCCAATTGTTTGAAAGTATGGAACAAAAAAGCGCAAGAAACGCACCCAGAGATTCTCTTTCAGAACCTATAAATCACTGAGCTGCAAGATATTTTGGATTTTCATATGCTAAGCATCCACTCCAAGACCCATAAATAGAACTCACTTCTGAGTCTCTGGAAGTTCCTGCTTTACCTTTTCAAATATTACAGAGTTTTAGCATCACAGAATAAGCTGTGTTGAAAGGGACCCACAAGGATCACTGAGTCCTGCTCCTGGCCCTTCACAGAACCACTCCCAAGAGTCACACCATGTGCCCAAGAGCATTGTGCAAACGCTTCTTGAACTGTCAGGCTTGCTGCAGTGAACACTTCCCTTCCAGTTCCAGTGCAAATATTATTTATTCTAATGATTCTAATGAGAACTGAAGTTCACACTTTTTTACCAGGGGAACATAATGTTTTTTACCTAGAGATTAGTGTTGCCAATGTGATGCATTTGTGCTAAAAAAGGAAGTTACTAAATGCACTTTAGCTTCTGCAGAGCCAACAGAGGGAGCTCAACTGCACGCTGTACCTTTGCAGAGTCTGCAGGTGATGCTTTGTTCTCACATTTGGGGAAATAAGGATTAAATCTACAGAATTTTTTTCAGATGTGGCACTTCAAATATAATGCCATTTATTCACTGCCTTTTCCTTTGTTGTGTTTTGCTTTTTAATTCTGATTTTTTCAGAGAAAGATTTAACAGTGCACTTCAGATTTCTGAAACTTTGTGAAATATCCAGTTGGGGATATGGGCCCTGATACACTTTTTCTGCTTTTAATGTGTTGCAGTGACTTGTACCTTTTCCATAACATGAAAGCTAGTCTCTAAAAATTTTCATGAAATGTGTAGTGAGGAGTAATTAAGTGAATGGTAAAACAGAAATAAATTTAAATAGATGTTTGAAAACACTACAGAACAAACAGCCACACCCAGGGTACAAAGTAGTAGTTAGTTCTGTGCAACCTAAATTCAGTCTGCTTGAGAGAAATGCAATACTCTTTGTGGTGGGCATACTAATCTCTTTATTTAAAGCTGCTTCCTCATTTACAGTCATGTAAAATGTCAGGTCCATTCTATCTCCTGTTCCATGCTGGCCTTACCTACTGCATGAGAACAAATAATGACTGCTAAGGCTCCGTGCCAGGCTGGCAAATAACTGAGACAAGGTCAGTTGGAACAAATTTATAAGGTTCAGTGTCAAAGCCCTTGTACAATTAAATTTTCAGTATAGTAACTGACATGTCAGGCAGCAGAGAAAGAGCTTCCAAAATAACTCAATGGTCTGTCAACAAATGAGTAAGGCTGGAAATGTTTAGAAATACTCATGTTGTTCCTCCCCCTTTCCCCAGGCAAAAACCATGTTATGCCTGTGTTTTCAAATAAGGTATAATTTGAATGAGTAGATGAGGTTTCTTTGTGTTCAGTCAGAAGTAAATTTCTTCCCTGAGTGATGCTGGTATGTAAACTAAGAAGTTACAGTTGCCTTAGTTTGACAGTTTCACTGATTAAAGAATGGAGACTTTATTCAAACTACATGTGTTGCAGTATTGCAGTTAACATCTTGTTCAATAGGAAGTCTGCCTGTGCAGCCCTGACATCCCCGCTGACTCCACAGGAGTTACTCACAGGATGCCTGGCTGTGTGGAGAACCCAACAGTCACTTGTTTGTATGTGACCCTGTGGCTGAAATGGCAATATTTCTGCTGTCGTCAGTGAGACCAGGATTTCTGTCTCACCAATATTTCGTAGCAAATCAAGTGACCGATTTCTTTTTCGAATAGCTGAAGTTTCCAAATATAAACCCACCACTGGCTATGTAAACAAAACACACAGAACAGAAAGAAAAACAGAACTGCTGTATTGTAAATGAAATTCTAGATAGTTGAAATATCGTTTAAATAAAGCTTGCAAGAAACAAAAAAGCTGCAATGATTTGTGCTTTAAGTTCTGTAACTGGATTACGTATCCTGCAAGTACTTGTAAGAAGTACTGCCTCAAGTGCTCTTTTGTTATCTAATCTTTTTTAAATTTCCAAGCACCATTTTCCCTCTTGCAGATATTAAAAGGTTTCAGTAGTGGTTATGTTTCCTGTCATACTGTAGGTAATGCACACTGATGTATAAAGCACTGATCAAAATCACCCTTTCTAGCCAATTGTTTTACATGTGTTGATCAAAGTTTTGGCACTTTCAGAACTAAACCCATTAACTCACAAACATGACCCTATTTATAACTGAAAATATATATAGATAACATGTGGTGAGTTTGAAAGCTGCTATTATATTCCAGAGAGGGCTAATTTAGGGAAACAGAAATACTTGATCTCTTCTGATAGGCAGCATGTAAATAAAGCAGCCACTATGAAATTCACCATGAGCAGACTTAAAATGTCTAAACCTTTCAAAGCAAATGCTTGAGCTATGTGGACTGTAACCCACTAGTGTTTCCTGTGACACACAGTAAATACTATGACCATGTGCACAAATTATGAAAATGTAGAATGAAAACTGGACTCATTTAGTGGTAGATAACATTTGAAAAATATTTCATTTGCAATTTTTTTAACAATTTAATATGAATGGATGTAAGTTTCATGCCAGTGGTAGGTTTCTAAGGGAATATATATATACTTCTTTCTCAATTTTTTCTTTTTCTTCTTTCGAAAACAGCTACAACCTGGATGTATCTCATGATAAAGAAATTCCTTAATGTCTTGTTGGAATGCCTTGCTCATTCATTCAGGTTTAAATCAAATGCTAGATATGGGATCAGGAAGGATATTTCTCCCAGGTCATTTTTCCCTCTGAAATAAACAGCTATTACATGGACTGCCTCATCTCAAACGGATGAGGGCCAGAATACAATGCAAGGTCTGGAGAGGAGGGACACCACGAAGATGGAGAGGGAAGCCAAGGATAAAATGTTTCTTCTGATGTTTAAGTTTACAGTAGGAGAGTTAAAACCAAAGGAAAAGGGACTGTATGTAACAAGTAGAGGAGGCAGAGAAGTGGGACTGATTTTAGGCATGGTGGATTAAGGAAGGTGTGCGCTTCTCCCTCTCCTATCCACCTTCCTCTTCGCCTGACTCAGGTCTGTCATGCAGGGAGCCTCAGCAAAGTCTCTCCATGAAGTATGGAGCAATGATGAACAGGGGTTGTGGACAGGGCCTGTCTGGGGAGGGCATAAAGGGCAGGAGAGGGTCACTTGCAGCCCACCATCTTGGTTAGTGTGTGGGCACACTGACCCTCTCAAGGGTTTGTTCACAGGAGTTGAACTGAAGTCTCATTTAAGTAATGGCAAGTGACATCTAAACTAGCTCTGAAAAGTGGATGTAACGAAAATATAGCTGGCTATTTTAAGTCATGTTTTTCAAACAGGGTCTTTTATGCAGGATATCCCCTTCAGTCCACAGGGAAAAATGCTAGGACTATTGTAAAAAGCTTAATTACAACATACCAGCCCAGCAGTTTTCACAGCTCACTTTTACAGCACTGGTACAAAGAACCCTGTATGGCAACAAGAAGACCAAAGAAGACAAATCACAAGTCACAGTTTAGGAGCATTTGTTTCTGTCACAGTGCTCTGTTTTACATGAGGAGGATTCTGCAGCCCTGGGAGTTTCAATCCCTAGTGGTTCTCTTCACATCCAGATGTGCTGCTCAGGGGTTTTAGTAAACCAGCATTCAAGACGATGGATGCTTGCCTGCTGCATACAGACAAGAAGCCAACTGCACTGCTATGTTTATACAAAGATTGGCTCTGATACTGGGTACTTTCAATCCCCACAACTGGGAAAAAGTGGGGGCTAGGAGGAGTTGTTGTGTTCTCCCAGGAGTCTGGCTGCAGACTCAGATCATGACCCCACAGTTAGACATGCGTTTGGTGAGTCTGGGAACACTTACAGGTCCTCAGCCAACAGGCTTGGAGTGACCTCCCCTAGCCTCCCCTGGAGACAGTCCCAGGGCATGTGATCTACCAGATGAACCCCAGGAATACATTCCCCAGTCCAAGGGAATGTATTTGGCATGGGTCAAAAGCGTGCCAAGGACCCTGTCAACAGTGCAGCTGGTGGGTGGCCAGGGCCAGAGCCTGGGAATGCTCTGAAGCAGGGCCTGCTTTGCTCGGCTGGTGTGATTACCACAGTGTGTCACCACTGCACGGCCCCAGGACCTGACTGGTGTAAGCACCCATACTGCCAACCACTCCAACAGCAGCTTCTTGGCCTCACGGATGCGCTGTATGCTCTGGTGGGCTTCAGCCATGCAGGATGATTTCTGGCTAGCAGTTCTGAGGTTGAGAAATTTGTCTGCTTAGAGATGTGGTAAACCCCTCCTCTTCAAGATTACTCATAAGACAGGAAAGAGTCAGATGCCTAATACCTTCTATTGGAGGAAAGAAAACATCACCCGGTGGCCTGGAATTGCTGATCAAATACAATCTATTTGCACCCCACTTTGAGAGCAACTGGATGGTTGAGTTAGGCACATTAAAAAAATAGTAGCAAATGCATTTTAGGGAACGTTGCACGTCTACCTCCATCCCCTTGGTTGTCAATCCAGAAAAACATCTGTGACAGAGAGGGGTGATCTGATACTGTTCTGCTGCTTGATGTTTCAGTCACTCTTCTGTTACCCAGTGCCCTGGGGCTGTAGCAGCTTGAATGGTGAAGGTGTGCAATAAAACAAGGAGACTGCAAAGGTGAGTTTTGAGACACCTTTTGTATGTGTGGAGACATCTTCAAGGGTACAAACAACATCAATTTAAAATGTGGGAAATTCCTCCTGTGGGAGTTTGTGGGTACCTGTTGAGGTACCAGCTTTCTTAAGAAGGGTAATACCTTCTCTAGCCTTCATTATCCTGGGGTGTGACATAGAAAACCACAACTAAGATTCCTGTCTTTTCATGAAAACAGTTCTCTGGAGAGAGTGTAATTTCATCAAAGTTGTTTGATCTTTCAACTAAAAGCCAGGATTATTAACAGAAGCATCAAATTGGAAAATAATCATTCAAAGTTAACATTTCTGGGGAAAAAGAAGTGTGGCTCTAACTTCAACCCTCAGCTGGAAGCATTTCAGAACCATGGGCTCTCAAAGTCTTCCATTCCTGTTTTAGGCTAAGCATGGAAACTTCCCTTGAAATGTCAAATATTTGAGGGAGGTAGACAATGAAAAATCCATTTGCTAACCTGTTCCACCCAGGTAACTACTGAGAACATCTGAGATGAATTCTAGATAATATTTTGTGTAAAACCTTGTGTCACCATCAGGTGGTCTATAAATACTGAAATACCTTATAAATAAAATTTAAGAAATCTACAAATTATGTTGGAAAATTAAAAAAAAATTCATTGATACTACTTTACTGTTACTTGTAAAGTCCAATTAATTTGCTTAACTAAATTGAAACTTCGCAGGTGGTTAAATGAGAAAAGATGGTTTATTTTTTCCCTCTGTCGACTGTTTAAATTGCATTGGAAAATGGGCTATATTGCATTCTGCCCTATTTTCCACTATTAAAGTAGAAGTCCTTTAAATATCACAGGAATGAGAGCAGGTGATACAGTAAATAATGCTTGCTTTTAAATGTCCTTCATGACTGGTTTGGCATGGGCAGTGAGATAGCACCCAACCTGTTAATTTTTACTACTTCTGTGTCTGACAATGCAGCAGTAAGAGCTGCTTATCAACAATGGTGTCTAAACAAGAAAATAAACAGGGGATGAAGTTTCATCTGTAGTATTCAGTGCAAAGGGTGGTGTTACAATAGTCCCAATAAAAGAGTAGCAGAGGCTTTGCTTTTCCATCTGCAATGCCAATTACCCTTTCCTCCTTTATTCAGCAATATTTGCAAGTGGAGATCTGCAACTTTTCAGTGCCTAGTAACATAAAATACATATGAATATGTTCAGGAAAAAAGTAAAAAGATTATTGATACGTCGTTGCCAGTTTTTGACCTATCCCTGATTGTTCAAAAATACTGAAATTGTACGTCAATACTGGTATATAAGGGGTGTGATTAAAAACGAGATAATTACATCAGAGAAACATAGATACCTATTCAAACAAATACTTGTTTGACAGAAAATAAGCTGCTCATTAAAAATGACACTCAAAAACCAAATCAATATACATACATTAAAAGTTTTTTAACTATACATATATATTAAAAATCACAAAAAATTTTCTTGATTTAAATGCAGAATGGAGATATCGGTGATGTGGGAAACAAAAAATTCAGAGATTTCCTGCTTATAGTCCGTTCTAAAGAAATACATTTGCTTAAGGTGACTAACAGGGATGAGAGCATTCAAGTGACTCTTTGAACCCTGCTGCCAAGTACTGAGTTGTGACACATCAGAGACTGTGTGTTCCTCCCTTTCAGTCAAGGTATCTGCACACTCCTTTGCACTGGACAGAAATAAATGCCATTTGAATTGTTAGGGCTAGTAATCTGGATAATTTGTGATCACACTAGACTTCAGAGGAAAATTATAGCCTATACAATAATACAGATACCCTTCTGCTCAAAACCACATCTCAAAATCAACATGTGCTGGTAACTTGCTTAATTGTTCTGCCACCAAGGGAACTATGCAAACATTGTCCAAGCTCTGGTAGCTGAATGTCTTTATTAATCAAAGCAGCATATTTCTGGTTTTGACTACTGAATTACAAATACTTTTATAAAATTGTAGAATATTTTAATATTGTTCAATCTTTTTTTTTTGCTTCAGTGACAGAAAAAACATTGTCATTAATTTGTTAAGGTTTTCTCAGATTTTTCCTGTCAAAGGTGAAATTCACAAATCTTACACATTTTTGGTTAACTTTGTGCCTAAAAATCTCTCATTTTATAGTAATTATTGAGTAATATCTGCTGTCTGAAGAAGACTGATCTGTTCTAGAGGTAGGTCAAGCCTTAAGAAATTTATGAATATTTGTCACTCAAACTTGTCACACCATTCTGCATACTGGCAATAGTACAACTTGAACAATAAAGTGGAGTAAATTGGTGCTTGTTCCTGCAACACATCAGTTCTCATTCTCTGTACCACAGGCCATTTAACATCAATCAATGGTTCTATCAATATTGACATCTTTACTCTAATTTTTTAGCCTGGAACTAGACAATAGGGAGATCATATCATCCAGAAATGCCCTGGATGCAAAAATTTGTGAGGAATTTTCATTACGAGTGAACGTGGACTATTAGTGTGTGCATATGTACACATTTTGCGCACACGCACAATTAGATATGGATACTTCTGTAAAAAGGATTTTAACATAATCCTCTTCACATTGATTAAGGTATCAAGGCAGTTGCTATGGTTTGCCCTTTTGCATGACTGCCTTTCTTGAGTAAAACCACAAAAGGCAGAGATCTGAGTCCCGTCACCAGCTTCTTTTTTTCCACACATGTGCTAACCTAAAGTAAAGGGTTAACGAGGCTTTGAGAAATCATGCCACCTGCAGACCTAAACATAATAAAGAGAAGAAGTTGTTATCTTATAGAAACTGCTTTTGAGAAGGCTTTTAACCTCTTAATTACACTCTTGAAAAGACTCCTGCCATTTCAAAGGCTTCAAGAAATAATTCCTATTGTAAATCAGAAACCAATGCAAAACAACCTTGTGAACAGAAAATTCCTAGACCATACGAAACAAGAAATTGAATCTGTGCACACCTTTATCTGACAGCCACAACCCCTTTTAAGCAAACAAAAGAATAATAGTTTTCTTTTCCTCAAAGAGGTCTCTTTTGCCAGTGATCGTTTTTCAGGTGATAGTAGTTTTTCTGTACAAACCTGTATCATTCCATCTTGGGTCTGCTAGACAGCTGTCTCAAGGTTCCTACTGACCTATTCTCCCTCTGTTTTAATTCTTTACATAGACTGCACAAACTCTGGTTTACTTCTTCAACTTCTTCACCCAAGGAAAAATATATTTGCAACAAAGCCTGAGTGAGACTGTCATTTTGTTTAGAAACTGTATTGGAAATTCAAAAATCTCTTTCAGAGCAACAAAGGAACTGTTGTTGGCTTGGCTTATCATGTTTTGGTCCAGAATGTGTATAGAATGATGTGATCTCAGCAAGATTTTTTTTGTTTGTTTAGCAGAAAGAAAACCTAATATAGTCACTAGACCAGCATTTTCTCATGACTTTTTCAAAGATCAAAGGAAAGAACTGTAACCTCAAAAGTATATGGTTGAGATATTTCTGTCTGTGTCTGGTCAATAAAGAAAAAAGGCACTAACCAAATAACAATTATAAGATAATTAATTCTTAGAGCTGTTTCACCTTTAGAAACCTTAACAAATGCTTTGTATATTAAGGAGGTAAATGTAGTTCAAGACAGACATAATAACATGGGAGCTATTACAGTATAATGTGTGTCTGCATAGTGCTAAGTTATGCACAGATGACATGAATTTTCTGAAAATAAATGAATTTCATTAATTCTGTTCTTCACATTTTGGCTGAACAAAATGTATGCAAAATATGTTAACCTTCTGGTGGAACTTCTTTACCTACAATAAACAGACATAGCACATTTCTCCACCAACACATCTTAACTCTAACCAGATTGGTACAGATGCTCATTCTATCCCTGTCATTGTTAGACTTTTACCTGTGATTTTGGTGATCAGTGCACACTATAGCAACATTTCTTGTGAAAGCTATTTGAACTTCTGGATTGAATTCTTGGATCTTGTAACATTTAGGAAAATAATTTTATTTGACAGTAATTCTGCAACAATATAAGGTGGTGAACTAAAGCATAGAGAAGAGTCAGTTGTCATTTTCCTCTGACCTAAGAACTGCTTGTCTGTTTTCAATCATCTAGATATTTTATGCTGTAGATTTAAAATCAGTAGATCCTTTAGAAAATTTAGGAATTTTTTTGTATCAGGTGACAATACAATTTTGTGGATAATTCAGAAAGTAACTCAATTTACTGCATCATGTGTTTAAACAGCAAAAATGTCTTTGTAGTTTCAAAATATGAACTGCAAGTGCAGCAGAAGAAACTCTTGACACCAAATTGCCTGAATAAGAACATGGCAGATGAAGTTCAGTATACATAGGTGTCAAGAGAGGCACTTATGGAAAAGGCAATTCAAACTTTACAGTACAAGTTCTTGAGTAGCTACTATCATGATAGAAAGAGACTCTGCCGTTGCAGTAAGTGAAAATAACAGCTCAGCATTCAGTAAAGGTTAGAAAATTAAACAAAATAAAGTTTTGAAGTAGTAGGAAAGCAAAAAAAAAAAAAAAAGCATCCATTTTTGACCTCTATAAAACTATGGTGTGCAAGCACTTTAAACAGGCTGTGCAAGGCTTATCCCTCCTTCCCTCGTTTCAGATCAGATACATGAGAACTGAAAAAAAGGTAAGTAACATGACAAGAATAACCAGAGGAATTGAATAGCTTCCACAGGAGAAACAATCCTAGCAGACTACATCTGAAAAATTGACTAC
>VZTN01035837.1:4022-20028 GCA_013400515.1 Erpornis zantholeuca | reverse complement strand
AAATGTGGTGAGAAGTTCCAAGTAGAGATCAGGAGGTACCTCACCATGCTGCACAGGCTAGCTGATCAGCAGACATGCTGCCACAAAAAAATCATGAGTGTTTCACTGGCTCAAAAGGCAATTGTACAAACCCACAGAAGAAAACCCTTTAGCTACCAAAACCACAACAGACTCAGTGAGTCCCTGAGTGCAAATCTCTGCTAGCTGGAACAGTTTACCAAAGTAAAGAGTATTAAACTCTTTGCTGGACCGTCTAGTTTTCCTTTGGCATTTGTTGTTGCAGGCTGGATGCTGGGCTAGGTCAGCTTTTAGCACAACCTAGTACAACCATTCTCATAGGGCGGAAGCATACCAAAATAACTTCATTCATACCACAAAGCAGCCAATCTTCACTCTTGGTCTAGCAGTTCTGGCAGGAGTTCTGTTAAAACTGAAGCTCCTGGACTGAGTCAGCATGGACAGTCAAGAGCTATAAATAAAGAGACCTGCCTGGAGCACAGAATATAATTGAGCATCTTCTAGTACACTTTGTTTCATGAGTTATTAGTGTTTTCCATACTGCTTAAAAAGAAAAAAAATTACACCAAATGAAAAAAAAAAGGGAGTAATTTGGGATTCCATCTCTTCCCTGGTAAAGAATACTAACAAGAAACCATGTTCTTGACAGAAAGCATTGCAGGTCAAGGAGTATCTTCTTAGATGTTGAACCAGTCTATAATGCTGCAAAGAAGCTGCCAGTGTCATGAAATTACTGGAATAAAATCAGCCACTTTTGATGTTTAAAAGCAGCTCAAAGAGAATTAAAAGTTGATTCAGCACATTATAAAGTAATATTAACAGATAATTATTAGGTAATGGCCTATTGCTGTTCATGCAAGGCTGCACACTGATTAATCAGGTATACTCACAGAGACTGCAGGCTGCGCAAGTTCTGGAGTGCTTCGGCAGGAACCTGGCGTAGCTGGTTATTCTGCAGCATCCTGCATTTTGAGCAGCACAAAACCCAGAATCAACACAGCAAAGATTATTTCTTTCTACTGCAAATTTTCTTCCAAGTTTACCTCCTTTGTACTGGTTCTACTTCAAGATTACAAAGAAAGTGACACAAATACTCCATCCCCCTGCCCCGGTCAAAAGCCCACTCTCTTCAAAGCAAACAAATACCTGTAGCATATTACCTTTGTTAACAGCCAGAATCAGCTTTGAGCAGGATTTTCAAAGCAGCTAAGGAAGTTAAAAGAATAAATCCCATTTGCTTTCAATAGGATTTATAACCTCCTCATTGCCTCCAGTGATTCTGAAATTTCCATTCTCATGTACTGATTTTGTTTTCCTTCTGAAGTTATTCTATTCTGATAAAGCTGTAGAGGACTGACCCTTGAAATCCTTACTCAGGAAAATGCAACAATAATGCAAATATAACTTTAACCTGTGTGAGGCATTTATTATTTAGTTTGAATAAAATTTTATATAAATGAATATAAATATAGATATATAAATAAATATAAATCTATAAATAAACCGATAATTTTTTTTCAATTGAATAAATTTTCTTAAACCAAAGGTTGCTAGCAATGACTTGACAAATCTTTCTGCTTGCAAAGACTGAAAAATCACTTTCCATTCCCAAAGAAAATTTTCCTCCTTTTGAATATGGTTTCATTCATACTACCTAACATGCTTGTGTGGACCAACTCCTACATATAGAAATATTCTATGTGGATAAATCTGAAGTAGTACATGCTGCCTTCAAAAGGAGGCACATTCCACAGGACATTGTAAATGAAATAATTTCTGGCAGGCCTAAATCTGCTTGGGCTAACAAGAGCTAGAGCTTGCTAACTTAAAAGTAGATGGAGTGGGAATCCCTTCATACTTCTTTTCCAGCTGAGTGGTTTTTTAGTAGAGATTTGTACAGTAGTGTCACTGCTTAGGAAGTTGGTGTTCTTGCTAATAAAACAGTTTCTGTGAGCTTTACATGGGCAAAGATCCCCTCTAGTGTAAACACTCTGAGATGTAGCCTGCTAATAATTTTAGTAACTATGCATACTGTCTCTTTACTCCAAATAATACGGGATTTTGTAATATAATTTATAATTTATCTAACAGTCATTACATTGCAAAGAACAAGATACGAAATACAAACTGTGTTTTAAATTACATTGTGTTGTATATAATAATGATTTTCCCCCCATGTCTCCCAAGAAAATCAAAAGGCAATTTACCCCTGGTTTTATGTGATCATGGAAAGTTCAGTTGAAATCAGGACTTTTGAGATAATTAAAGAAACTATTAACTGAACCAGTTTTTACCTTTGATATTGTACAGAGACATCTACTTGATGAGCAAGTTGTTTTTAGAATGCCATTAATGTTTTCCAACTTTTGTTTAGGATACTTTCTATGTGAAAAAACAAAGATTTAATGATGTTCATATGTATCTTCAACTGAATTGTTCTAAATGAGCTGATCACAATATGTAATTTACTTGATCAAAACTTCACTGGTTAATTAGTTCCCTAGAGCATTCAGGAAATCAGAAATATATCAAACAACACACAGTTTACTTACAGCACTTTAAGACTGAAAAGGCCAGCAAATGCTCCCTTAGGAATGTATGTCAAGCCATTTCCTGCAAGACGTCTGCAAAGTTTGAGAAAGGAAAAGAGTGAATACTTTTTCTCTTCATGTGGAATTAATTTGGTTGCTAAAAAGTGCAACACAGCTATGTTTGAGCAACTGATGCCAGAGGCAGTAGTTTAGGAGCCTAGTTTTGTCATTAATACACTTTTAAAAGCAAAAAAAGAGAGAGAAGCCTGTAACTGCACAGTTGTTCCACCAACAGCTGGACTGCAGAGAAAAAAATTCAATTTCATTGAGAATTGGTCTTATGGTTTAGAATGTACATTGAATTCTTCATAATCTTTTCAGGGATTAGAACAATCCCAGCAACTAAACTACAGACATATTGAAGACCATTAGCATCATAGGATTTACAGGCATGCACTTCTGGAATTGTGCATGTATGATGTCCGTGAACATTTAACTCATCTGCACCAATATAAAAATATATCCACACAGCAATGATTACAGTTCATTTTGAAATAACTACACACAAACCTGCTGTACTGGTGAAATAATAGTTTTCCCTGTGAAGAGATATGGAATGGGTTGGCAAAGAGTCTTTTTGTTAAAATTTGTAGGGCTTGCATCTTGCTCTCAGATTGCCTGAAGGCATTTTACAGACCTACGTAAACAGACCAAACCCCTCTGTGAAGCATATGACTCTGACCAAAAAGAAAAACAACCAAAAAAACAACTGCATCATTCCTTAAGGTTTGTGTCTACTAAAGAGATAATCTATTTGATATGAAATAATGGAATTTCCATGTTCCCCATCAGTGCAACTCCAGAGGATCCTGGAAATGCTCAAGGCCAGGCTGGATGGGGCTTTGAGCAACCTGATTTAGTGGAAGGTGTCCCTGCCCATGTCAGGGGATTGGAATTAGATGGCCTTTAAAGTCCATTCCAGCCCAACCCACTCTGATCTTGCATTCAGCCTTCTGACATTGCAACTCAGCCTGAATTTGCTTTGGTACCTGTACCCTACCTGGAAAAGTGACTGGTAAGAGAGAGCTTCCCAGTGAAGTTACAGTCAGCAGGGCCACAGTGTGTGCTCCTAGCTAACAAAAAATACAAGTTGATATGATGTAAGCCCCTTTGCAGAACAAGTTAAGCCAAGTGGAATTGTATGTCCCATCAGCCAAGTTATTGCACACCAGAATTGCAGAGCCCATAGCCCAGCTGATGTGATAAGAGAGCTGACATTTGATTCGGCCTCTGGCCCCTTAGGAAAGAACATAGGACTAGTTCCAGGAAATTCCTTAGGTACCAAGCTGCCACAGAGGAACCTACAGCACTGAAATAGGCACCAGATTTGCCAATACTGATCATGGAAAAAGCCAAGTACTTTTGTCTGGAGTCCCAGAGATCCAGCACGGACTGGCCATTAAATGCTGTCTTCTTTTGGGGTTGAGTTTTCCCTGAGCTAACTTCAGGGTCCTGTGCACACCTTGTTTCTAGTAATACATATAATAAAAAGATAAATTTGATAAGTTTAAAAAGAAAAAGAAAGAAAAAGAAAAAGAAAAAGAAAAAGAAAAAGAAAAAGAAAAAGAAAAAGAAAAAGAAAAAGAAAAAGAAAAAGAAAAAGGAGAAGAAAAAGATGCATCTAGAGCCTAGCTCCAAAGACTTTTTAGGAGTTTTCTGTAGTGGAAAATGTTCTTTCCTGTAGAGACACCCCTGCTGAGCTACGTAACCTGTAACGCTGAGCTATGCCTCTCTGTTGCAATTGTGCTCTGCAATGACAATCAGCTCCAGACAGAGCTGCTGGGCTTGTTTCTCACTGTGCAGTGTACTGCAGTCTGATTCCAGACGTCTGAGAACTGGGCACACGCAGCTGAATTCCTGCAGGCAGATGTGCTAACCAAACCTGGTTCATTCTTGTTCCAAGATGAGGCACTCTCAGATTCAGATGTGCTCATCTTTTTTCAGATGTGTGAGGGCCTTCTGCAAGCTTCAGTTTTCATTCTGAATACAAATGGCATTGACTTTTGGGTTGTTACTGGATCAAGCAGGAGTGTGCTAGGTTAGGCACAACAGATTGTGTTCCTGTAAATGCCTTTTGTGGATCACTAACCACAAGGGGCTGAGGGCCTGCCTAATCCTGATTTCAGTTCTTATGGTAAGATTTTTTTAAAAGAAAACCTAAAAACTGCTTCACCCCCACAACACCCTTTTGCTCTGCCATTTTAATGACATGATAGGACACAATTCTGGACATGAGCTTGGCATGAACCAGAAAGCGATGAGTTTGCAAAACCATACTGGAAAAAAAAGAAGGTGCAGGTACTGGGATTTTCATTTCAGTTACTGGTGTGAGTGTCATATGGAAAAATTGATAAAGAGCAGAGAACTAAACCCACACAACTGAAGACTCAAGGGAATGCTCTTTCAGGCCACCATCCCTTCTTCATTCATGGGTGAGGCAATGCAAACTGCTGAATGCATTACATGTTAATAACCCCTGTTTGAACTGTAACAGTCTCTATAAAGTGGGCTAGCTGAGAAAATCAGAGCTATTTAAGAGCTCCTGGAAAAGGGCTGTGGCAGTCACCAAGCATGTACCACCTGGTTGCAAATGCAGGACGGCAGCAATACGGTTGGGACACTGTGCAGCTTTAAAGTTTTGTTTCAATGTCTAAATACTCATTTTCCCCAGCTTTGGAGCATCTTTGTGGCTCTCTGCAGCAAGCCTAATGTTTGGCATTTTTTGAAATAGTACAGCCATGTTCCTGAGCTGTTCTGAGTGGTAGTTACCTGAACTGTTAAACTGAAATGTAATTTTTAATTTTTGTGGTTTTTTTCAGATTCCATCCTCTTTAAAAATTTTTGCTTCTTTTCCTTTTAGATCACAATGTCTTAATTATTAAAATTTCCTTGTATCAACACTTAAGATAGATGTAGAAAAAACATGTTAAACTTTTTGGTAGGCACTTCTGTATTTACTCCTTATGAGGTTTTTTTCAACCTCAGGTCATTCTTGAAGTTCTGCTCTGAATATTTTTCATTTTGGAAAGAGCTCTCACACTAATTTTACAGACAGTGCTTAAAACTATCTTATAGGATATTCCTCTGCTGATGCAGCAGCAGATCATGCTCTTCATGTACAGCCCTACATATTTCAGCACAGAGCCACATCAAGTATATCACGAATGCCAAAACATGTGTATGTCCTTGTAGTTCTCTTACCAAGCATCCTGACAGTGTCAGAAAAGGCAGACATCTGGCAACAATTATTTTTGATGCAATGATGTTGTCTGACTTTCATTTACCATACTAAATTCTTTCTCATGATGCACTTTTCATGATTTTCTCTGGAACAAGCTCAGCAAAAGCACCTCTCTATTCCCAAGATGCTCCCTGAAACCACTTCTGGCACAATAGTAGCATCTTCCCAGCCCATTAGAATTCCCCAGCACTCTAATACTTGGAAAAAGTCAGCAAAAATTATTCATTCAGATGGTTGTCTAATTATTTTAATATTCTTGGATAAAAGTTAGCACATCAGTCCTTTATGGCATGCTGCAAAGCTCAGGAAATTCAGCTTATTTATTCCTGATAATTTTGAATGTCTTCCTTGCAACATCTTCTTGCTATTACTGTTTCTATTCTCAGCCTCAGCATAAGGGAAAATTCATCCATTTGTTGACACTACAGTATGTATCAAGTGTCTACCAAAGTTTACTCTTCTCCACTTCAGGGATTTTGTTTTCCATTACCTAAATTATTTGAGGGAAGCTGCCCAGTATTTTGCTGAATTTTGGATGTACTTTGGATAGTAATTTTAGTCTGAATGTGTAAATAAAATTTTCCCTGAAAAAATGAAAATGGATACAGTACCTGTCTCTATAGCTGAATATTTACTTACTGATTTCTGAGAGCAGGAATGAAATTGCTTGCTTATAGCACTTACATAACCAAATGGTTGACTTTTATTGTTTGAACAATTTTGAATCTCCATTTTTAAAAGTACTTTTATCTTAAGCATTTCTGACATTATTTGAAAAATCTCTGATATTAGAGATATCTCATGAAGTACATTCAGGCTTATAGGTATCGTATCTCTTTAATGCAGAAGTAATAAAAATGATCCTTTATTGCACTATATTATTTTAGATTTAAATTTTATTTACACTGCTTTGAATAATCTTGGAAATTAATGAAGGCTGGAAAAGTTTACAGACAAGTGCCACCACACATCTCCTTCAGCACTTGTTACTTGCTATACCTGGTGTCAGTTTTGGATTAGGCACAGTTTTTATACTATTGCAGGTTTCTTTCTAAAAGATGTAAAATAAGTGAGCGGAGACAAAAGCAAGTAGCCTCCATACTTTAAATGGCAGCAATTTGTAAAATATCTTTCCATGCCATTAAGCCCCACTGGCAATCACTGCTCACTGTTGGAACAGTGTAGTGTAGGTGTAGTGCTGCAAGTCAGGTTTGTGGCCTATGGTCAGATCTAGGAAAAAGGTGTCTGGGTTCTCCTTTAAGTGGTCCCCATCTGTTGACTCCTTTGACATATTCTGACCTCTCCTGCAGTGTCACGGTTCTGAGACATGGTGGTTATCCAGTCAAAAGAACATTCACAGACAAGAGAACTAAAGCTCCAAAAATTACCAGAAACCTTTTTCTTGTTTTCCTTTGATTGTCTGAAAAGAAAAACTTCATTCATCAGAAAGAAGCAAATAAATATGAGTTGTGACTGAGAGCAGTCAACTATTTCCTTTATGCTTGTAGTACAATCATTTTTCTTTGCCAACACAAAATGGCTTTTTGTGTGGATGTTTTCTGCATTAGGAGAAACCTTACCTGACACCAAGTATTTCCTCTATATTTGATGGGATGGAAGGTGAACTTCAAACACTAAAAAGTCTTCTCTACAGACAAAAAATTTGTGGCATTTAATAAAGAAAACACATTTCCACTACCTGTAGAAAGAACCTGTGGGAAATCTAACCCAGCTGCTTCTCTGCCTGCAGCAGACAGTGACAGGACAATATGGGTAGTGGCTGCTTTCCTTTTCTGCTTAAGTAAGATCTAGTCCAGCAAATGCTGATCAAGCATCTGTGAAATATATTTCCAAATCTAGTAGTATCAAAACTAAAGAAAAGACATGAAAGGGAGATAATTGCCTCCTTGGGGAAAAGCACATGTGTAAATTGATCAATAGTCATGCTATGTTATAACAGGATTAGCACAAGGAACTTTTCTGGAACAAGTTACTTATCAAATCTTGCAAGGTGCTGAAATGTAGGCAAATAGATGACACTCTGGGTCTTGGTGTGGCTCAACGTATAATGGGAATAAACAGTGTGAAAGGAGTCAAGCCCTGCTGCTTACAAAGTGAAAATGCAGTGAAACTGTTGTAATTCTACTTCAGAACGGATACAATTAAGTAGAAATTCATTACACTCAAATTTCTGATAAATATATTGGGCTCTTAGTGTTTACCAGTAAACTATGATATGAATAGCAGACTGACTCAATATTTCTAGACTAATGCCAGTGCATGCCCTTTAATACAGATTAGGTTATATATCATTGCATCACTTGTGTTGCATTATATTTAATCAGTTCCCATGTAGTGCAATATCCTATGCAGAATGTAATTGTGAGTGCAATCTGAAATCATTCTTCAACTGTGCAAAGATGCAGATGATTCTACACGAATAATTCTGTGAACTAGTAGCCTTTCTTTATGTCTCCTTGACTATGGATTTTACTTCTGTTGACTAACTAGTTTGCTGATTTTATTTAAGGAATGAGAGCAAAGACTGCACATGCTAAGACAATGTTATCATGGATAACATGGATATGTTTATATCTATATATCTATATCTATATTTATACTTATATATATGAGTAGGTTAATATCAACAGTCAGTTTTATATTTTTCTGTTTCCTTGGAAAACAGATGTTTTCTTCATCATTTGTTACATTATATGCTACAGCTAACAAACTCTCCAGACAGAAAAGTGAAAAGAAATTAAGTAGAATAACCTAAAGACTGTAGAAAAAAAAAAATCTTTGTTTTTGCGAATAGAAGTTGAAGCCTGAGACAGAGAAAACCATCATCAAATGGTTCTGCTTTGTGTGGTAGCTTCCTGAATTTGGTGCTAAAACATTAGCATGTAATGCAGAAAATTAAAGTAAACATGGACTGTGCCTTTTATACCTTGTGTACAGATAAGAGACTCTCTTTTGTAATTCGAAGCTTCTTTCTTAAAAGCCTGATCTGCCTCCTTCAACTGCCATAATTGTTCAGAATACCTGATAAAGATCCATGGTGAAATATCAGTGTCATTGAAGTCTGGGGAAACATTTGTGCTGACATAAGTAGAAAGGGGGCTCTCATTTGCACCCTACCACAGTATCCTATTCGCCAGTAATTTCCTTCTCCCCGAGGAACGGCACCAATAACACAACTAGCAATCCTAAACCTACTACCCCCATTTCTAATGGAGGAAATGGCTACTTGGGGAGGAACAACATGGAAGTACAACAAGAAAACATAAATTTATAAATCTTTTTCTAAAATAGCTTGTTCTGGTGTAAAACATTGCCTTTGTTCAAGGAAGAATTTACCAGTCTTGGATCTTGTTTCAATTTTGTTTCCTGTCAAACTTTGTTAAAGGTACACAAGCACACAACTACACATACATTTACTCCACTTATATAAATATATAGCCAATATAGAATTTATATATTTTTATTTCTAATATTCTTCAGCTTACATATACATCAATAAAAATGTAACATGAAATGTTCCTGCTCCTTACATCAAAAAAGCTTTGAAAATATGGATACTTAGACAGCACTTAACCTAAGTCAACTAAAATTCTGAGATAAGAGTTTAATTTTATATTTATCAATGATTATTCTCAGGCTAATGCAATAGAAAGTATGAATTAATGGGTGATTAATTACAGTGTTAATAATTCAGGGATGATATCTACACATATTTCAAAATGTTTTTTAAGAATTACTTTGCTAGTCTTGGAATTAAAATATTAGTCTGTATTTTAATTATCTTTTTATATTTCAATCTGTCATGTTAATTAAAACGATAAAAATACAGTAATATGAAAATAAATGTGAGTCAAATGATCTATTAAAAATTCTGATGCTCAGAGAGATCAAAGAAGAATATGTAAAGATACTCTCCTCTCTTTAAATAAGAGGAGGGGAGTGTGCAAGTCATAATTGTGCTGTATGTTATATTTATTGCTACTTACAGTTTAGTTGGAAATTCAAATATAACACAGTCTGCTCTTGCTTTAGGGCCTAATTGCCTTTTAAAATGCTTGTGCCAAATTCTCACAGGGTGTAAACTGGAATAACTCCAACTGACCTAAAGCAGTTGGAATGAAATCAGTGTGTATTTGATCTTGAACTGGCTTTGATGAAACAGATCACAGATTTTTGTCAGTTAAGAATATGGTCTAAAACGTACTGTTTCTTTCTCCACTTATAGAAAGCACAGACTCTTTCTGCACCTGGCATGGTTGTGCTCCAACAACTGCAAAAGACAACTGATCTCTTCCTTTGCGAAGCTGTCCTTAGCCAGCGCTGATGACAGGCAGGTCCTTCTGCTGAACAGGTATCCAAGCACCTGCCTTCCAGTTGCAGTGGGACTCCAGCATCAGCCAGGACATCCCACACTGACTCCCAGCAGTGGATCTCATGGATACAATCATTAAGAAGCACTGCTTCTGTGTTCGAAGAATGCTGCCACCAAATCATAACTCGCAGACCAATCTCAACATCGTTAAAATTTCCTTCTCAGCATTTAAATGCTACAGCAAGATGGAGCAATAAATGGAGGATCACATAGATAATATTTCATGGGCTGAGTCTACCAAGTATCATTTACACTTCTGATGCTGGTTTTGGTTTTATTCCAGCAGTGTCAGTATCATCAGAAAAGGCAGATATTATTAATAATAATAATAAATAATAATAATCATGAATAGCAGAAACTGGCTGAAGTGTACTGCAACACCAAACACAATGATCAAACTGAAAATAATGAAAAATGTGTTAGCTGCTTAGCCATTTCAGTGTGACAGGCAAAGAACACAAATTGGTAGGTCCAAGTTTTGAGGTTGCTGCTGTTATCTGAGTGATACAGTGAGGCAACAGCAATGAATTACTGCAGCAATAATGGCTACTCCTCTTTGGAAATTCAAAAAAACAACTTAGAGGGAAGAAGTTGGTTCTACTGTGCTCAAGAACCTATTAGATATAAATCTGATGCGGTCTGAATTCCTTACCCATAATCCTAAACAAGTGAAAAAGTTGATCCATGTAGGTACCAAAAGTTCTCACTGCACCGAAATCAAGCAGTCTACAAACAGACTGAACTTCCACTGACAAAAAAAGGAAATAACTTCTGCATACTTGCTACTGCAGTACACACAGAATATTAAGACTTAAAATCCTGCCTCAGGATCTACAGATATGTAACATGCTTCACCCTGGTTTAATTAACTGCAATGTCACTATCTGTATTGATCGCAAAACACAAAAAGCACTTCCAATGACTCTTTTTGATCTTCTAAATTAGTTCCTAATGAACATTGCTGGATAATAAATTACAAGTTCCAGAAACCATTTATAAGCTACAAGCCACAAACGAACTTCAACACTCGTAAGAGTAACACAGCAGCACTGACAAGGTTTCTTGGATATCAACCTAGAACACTTATTGCTTCTACTTGCAAGCATATCTGAACGTTTTCACTTCTCTTTTATCTTTTTCCTACCCCATCATCTCCCCTTCTTCCCCTTTACCCCACAGATACACAGCAGTCCCAGCGTCAAGGTTGTTCCATGCAATTTGCATTAACATTTCCAGAACAATTACTTGTCAGCACAAGCTATTCGACAAGCAACGCAAGCAGCTCGGATTTAGTAAGGCAATTGCTCTGTTGTTTTTATCTCTTTGGTTTTTTTTCAGTTCCTTATCTTTTTATTCCTGATAAGATGGCAAAAAGGGCAGTTTGGAGGATGTCAGGCTGGCACATCCACATGGGCGAGTTCTTTGTTGTTACTCGCTTTGGTGGCATCAAAGGGATGGCATCAAAGGCAGTGATAGCTCCAGAACACAAGGTCCCTTGTTTTGTGGATGTAAAGGTTACAAGTTGTTAGCTCATAGGGTAGGAATCTTCTGTGCTTGGTTTTGTTCTTTTCTAGTAAACCTAAACTGTGCATGCAAAAACTAGTGGACAAAAATGTTGTCATAGTTTCTAACTGATTAACTAGGTAAACATCTTCTTACTGTTTTTACCAGCATATTTCAAGACAACTGATGCACTTCCCTCTGTCAGGACTTTGAGTGCAGCCCTATAATAAAGCAAAGTTGTCCTCAGGTATCAACAAAGTCTGTCTTAGAGCAATAGAATTCACAGTGTGCCATGGGCCACATGCTGGGCTGGTGACAGGTACTTCTTGCTGACCAACACCCTGTATTGAACACAGTGACACAGTGTGATCCACATGGATGCATACATGAAGTGAAGAAACAGAATTTGCAATTTATATGAAGAAATTGAATTCACAACTTAGGTGTTAGATTGTGCACCTCTGAAATTATCTAGGGGATCACGAGCCATTCAGCCGTGACAGTTCTTGGAACTGCAGCTGATGGAGGTGACACAAACCAATTTCCACCAGGAGCAGCTAAACCCTGCTGTGCAAGAGCTGTAAAACCGGTATTGAAGTGACATTGGAATGTGTGGACAGTTTGAGACCACTAGATGATTTTTATTTTTATTTTAGTTCTGCTTGTCAGCAGCCAGCATTTTTACTTTTTTGCCTTAGTGGTTTTTAAATTTATGCAGATTAACCTTTAGGAAATATTTTAGCATTTAACAATAATGTTCCAAGATTGTTGAAGTAAATTACAAGATTCCCCCACTTTCTCAAAAAAGTTTGGGACTATGGCTGCAACACTTTCATGTTTTCTACCAACTTACATTATAGTTAAAAATACAGAATATGTTTTCAGTGCTAGTCACAATGTGCCTGTACCAGCACAAAAATAAAGACTGTACAGGACCCCAAGCGCAAATGCTCTGTTTTCAAAAATGTACATGACCAGAGATCTCAGTCCCATTACTCAGAGTCAGTGGGGAAAAAAACACCCAACTCCCATTAACATTTTGAAAACCTCTTTGCAGGGAGAAAGAACAAACAGAGAGAGAAATAAAAAGAAAAAAATAAATAAGAGCAGGTGATTATGGATCACGCCTGGTAATTTAGAACCTCATTTTCACATATACAGTGCCCTCTTGACCACTTTTGCAGTGTAAAGGGATTTCAGCAGATATAATGATAAGATTCACACAATACATGTCTTATGTATTGTATCTGCAATTCTGCACTTCTGTACTACAGTAAAACTTACTTTTATAGGCACTTTCACCTGAGAGACTACTGTAATAATGTTCAGTCTGAAAACACTTGTAGATATATTTATCTGATTTTAAGATTGTTTTAAAATAATCATGTGTGTCAGAAAACACTCTTGCACTTGTATGAATATTGCAATTAATTTAGATTGACTTCATCACTTGATTTTGTAGAAAAGAGTTTATTTGGGCCTGTCCTGCTCTGCAGTAAAGTAACTGTAATTCAACAGTCTTTTGTTGCTGTTTTACTAAAACACCCAATTTAATTTGCTGAAAAATAGGAATTTACTAAAATCACTTGAAGCTTCACTTATCTGTGGAATGCTCCTGTGTTAAAAATTAAAATGAAAGCCTTATATATGTACACGTGTGGGTGTCTGTGCATATATTTATGCATATGTATGGATATGTGGATATATATCTAGTTGGAGAGATTTTGTAGGTAGGTCTCATTCAAATAGTTTTAAATTATTATTGGCTTTCTTCCTCACTTTTTACTGAGACATTAATTTATAAAATAAAATAGTTTCAGGCACTGCTTTGAAGTGTAACTAATCACAAAATGTTAGGTCTGTACTCAGATGTAGTTGCCTCTAAAACTCTTAAGAGGCCCTTTAAGTGTGTGGATCTTTAGATTTTTTAAAAAAACCTTTTTTCCACACATTACTCTAATTCACTTCTCTATTAGAACAGGCATTCTACACATCCTGTATAATGACATATGTCTGGAAATAATCCATATGAGAGTGAGTCTTGGATTCGGTCAGACTGATAAATATCTGCAGTTATTTTGAATTTATAATGAATAATTTAACTTAATAGTGTTGTACAAGTTCATGCAGAGCAACTTGCTGATAATCAAGCAGCTGAAACATACTTCTTTCTTGGTGGGAGTTCTGTCATATATGCTTCAAGAGAAAATTAAATCTGAAAAGTCCATCATTTTCACAAATAAAAGATTTTGTTCAGAATTAATTTGTTTGAGAGTTAGAAAGTTCCAAATACTTCAGTGTTTTCCAAAATTTTCAGAAGAACATGCACCTCAAAAACACTTTCAATATGTTTTACTTCAGTGATCATAGTCTTTGGTTAAGAACAAAGACCAGGCACAATCATCAGATTTGCAAGAATGCTGCATGTAGAGGTGTCTAACCTTGGCTGTAAAAGTTGATCAGATTCAGCCTGGAAAGTCAGAACTGGCTGAACAGACTTGTCTTATAAATCGCTGCTTTGGAGTCAAAACAATTAGTTTAACTGTTTTAATAAAACCTCAGTTCTTTCAGGGTGATCACTTAACAGTATTGCCAAAGCAGGCACCGAGGATGTAGCATCTAAGCTAAAATTCAGTGACTCAGTCATGAGCTTTTATCAGATGTTTGAACCAGATCTCTAATAAAGGGATTAGTAACACTTTTTTCAACACCAAAACCCCCTAAAAGCTGCATTTCATGCTCCTGCTGTTGTTGTACTTCAAAGATCAGATAGGCATTTCTAAGATGGATTTCAATTTTACGAAGCATTGCTTTGGCAAAGATCTCATAAGATTCCGTGACCTAACCATAAAATAAAAGAGTGAAGGTAACCCGGCTATATTGGAATTTCCTTCCAGGAAAAGCACAAACTTTTGTTTTAATTCTTTTCTTTAATGGTGGGAGAGCAATTGGGTTGGCTGGTTTTAGTAGTGTTATTATGACTGACAGGAGATTGGACAAGCAAACACGAACACAATGAAGAACTTGACAAGCAGGGGCTTTGTGGCATGATTCGCTCCGTATGCCCTTGATACTGCTAGTACTTGGTGTGTGACATCTCTCCATGTTATGTTCCTATCTGTTGCATTATTTGAAAGTTGCACTAAAGGCAAGACAGATACTGATAACCAAAGAAAAGGGGTGAGTAAAGGAAGAGAGAGACAATAAAATGAAATAAAGCTTTCTAAATAGAAGTTCTGAGAGTAATAAAAATAAGACAAGAAAGGAAAACCTGCTTGCAAATAGGGTATTGTCCAAAGTTAGCATACAAAATGGTTTCAATTTATTTATTTTGGTTTGGTTTGGTTTTTTGGTTTTATTTGTTTGTTTTTGTAGATGCTGGCTGGAAAGGCCAGGTGGCAAAATTCAAGTGAGCATTAGCAAGGACACCAAAAGTTGTCAGTGCAATACCCACCTAACTTGCAGAGGACTGTACATATTTCATAGCTTAAAACAGATAATGTCTTTTCAAGAAGCGTAGGACCATGACTTTACACGTCTTTCATGGATTTTTTTGTGTGTTAGCAGCTAAGTGTGCTAAAAAAAAAAAGCAGGTTTTCACTTCTAGAAACTTAAAAGCCACTTGTCATAAAAGGTTTTTAATCAATGTTTGGAGGTACTCATGCAAATACAGGCACCAGCTTTTTTTCCACAAGATCTATGGTGCATCCATTATAGAGTCTCCATTACTCCTCAGAAACCTAAATTTTCTTTTAAGCCTGGGCCATTATAACTAGAGTCACTGCCAAATCCAGGTCTCATGAATGCACAATACTTTTCACTTTTGGTTAGTCACCATCACTTCAAGCCAACATTCCTCTTTTGATGTTGTGCTTGATCAGCTAGTTTTTGCAAGGCACTTTTTCCCCCCAGTGAATGTAGTAGATAGCGTAATTAAGCTTTTTGCAGGATTCTGCATTCTGCAGTCAGCCTCCAGGGATGTTAAGTTTAAGAGTAAGGAAACAGTAATTAAAAGTGATTAGGACAAGAAGCCTCGATTCTATGAAATGTGGACTCAATTGTCCTTGACACAGGCAGAACTAGGCAGCAGGTTTTGGTTTTGATTACAACTTTACTTGGGATTTTAATAAACATGAGCCAATATTCAAACTTTTAATATCCTGCTGCTTAACTACTTCCAAAAAAGCAATCCAGTTCTTTTAAACAGTCCTTGTTTAAAAATTTTAATTTGTTTGGCTCTGTCTCTGCTTAGAGTAGTCA
>VZTN01035836.1:28903-62164 GCA_013400515.1 Erpornis zantholeuca | reverse complement strand
TTAGCATGATTAACAACGTATTTTTGTGGTATTGTAAGACCAATGACCTTTTTGCCTCCAAAATATGAACTTGACAGGTGCCATTATCTCAGCTATCTCTTGTAATAAGATTCTGATCTGTTCAAAGAAGAATTTTGACATTTTACTCTTAAAGCAAAGGAAAGTAAAAAGTAGAGAGAATAAAAATGGAATTTAATCTCTACTTCAGTATTTAAATGCCCTATTATTTTGGAAAATATAGCTTAGGAAAAAATAATGCATCTATGATTATTCTGGTATAATACATATGTGTATTACAATAGATGTAATTTTCTTTATCCTACCTCCTCTCTCTCAGCAATTTGCTTACAATTTTTGCATGGATAATACAAAGAAAAAGTCCATGTTAAGTCCTTCAGAAAGATATTGGATGAATATTTAAAGAAAATCTAAGAAGAAGGAGTTATGTTTTATATACATTATTAAGAAAACAACTGATTCAACTGTGTTTGAATACAAAGAATAAAATTTTAGGAGAGCAATAAAAAAAATAAGCTTATAATCTTAACAGTTTTATCAGATATTTTTGTGATGTTTGCATTACTTTGGAGATAATCCATGATATACTCTTCTGATTCACAATTTATTTGTACCCATTTGTATCAATATTTGCTACATGTTAAAAGGAATGATAGATAGTATGATAGAATCTGTATGATGGTATCATATAGTCACTTCATTGACCAGCTCAAGCCTAAAACAAGAGGTTGTAGACTCAGTGTCAAAAAGGTTCAGTGGAATCACAGAACTATTAAAGTTGGAAAATACTTTTAAGATCATCAAGTCCAGCTGCCAAGCTAGTACCACCACCAAGTTCACCACTAAAACCTGTCCTCAGGTGCCACATCCACTAGTATGACAATATTCATATGATAGGAACTAGCCCTGTCCTGGAAGCAGTCCAGCACTTGTTGAAATGGAAAGAATTATTTCTGTTGCCTACAGCATTTCATACAAAATTAATGAACAGGGGGACAGAATTAGAAATCTTTATTTAATTTCTTTTCAAAATTTTTGGTTTTAATCACAACTGTTTCAACATATCTTACATTACTACATCCAGCTTCTAGGAACATTTTTCTCAGAGACACAGTATTTTTCCAAGAATCCATTTCTTCAATAATCCATTCTTCATTGCTCATTTTAAGTATATTCTGGTTTCAAATATATGTAGGACATATAGTATGAATTTGCTCTATGGAATTAAGTAGTTTCCACTGGACAAAGTTGGACATGGAAAACATTGCCTAGCTTGATTTTAATTTTCACATTTACAGTATGCTGCACTTTGTTATTTTGTAAAATTATATGTGATTTCTTGCAGCTTATTTTGGTTTAGGAGCAGAGTTGGTATTTAAAAATTTTGATTTTGGATAAATATAAATGGCTAAACAAATTTGGCCCCTGTGCTTATTTCCATTTTTCTTTGGTTTTTGTTGGTTTTGGGTTTTTTTTTGACAGCTTTTGTGAAATCACGCTTCAAATAATTTAATAGAAGTCTCTAATTACTGAGTTTACTTAAGATTTAAAGATTGAGTCAGTGAAAACAAGCATCCTTTCCTGTAATTCACCTGGGCTAATAAAATTTGGAAAGATTAGAAAATGTGAATATATATTTCTTATCATCTCTCTTATTTATAGAAAATTTCACAAAAAAATACGTAAGTAAAGAAGTGTCAGGTGTTAATGAAGAAAGAGATTTTGCCACACTGGGACCACAACAATAATCAGAAATGGCTTATGCTGTTCTTCACTAGAGTCCTCTTGTCTTGGCACTATAATGTGCCAGAGAAACTTTATATCTATCTATATATCATTCTTATAAGTATGTGATAAAAAAAACATTAAAGGAGAACTGAGCCAGTTGCCTTAAAAACGAAAAACAGTTACACAAGATATGAATAAATGAGTGAAAATTGCATTCCAGAATGTTTTTATTTCTGCTTCTATGTTGAAGGCAATTTTTAAAAGGATTTTATATCTTAGATCATAGAAAAAAGGAACAAATCCGTGAATACCAGTGTGAGAGCAGAGGTAATATAAAGAAGAAAAGATACAACAGTATTTCTGAACTGATGGCTCTCCTACACAATATTCAGTGTCTTGAGATCTCCAGGTGTATGCAGAAGTCAAGAACTGGGGGCAGAAATGGCTCTAAGTTTTGCCATCCTGATTCCAGAGGCCCTGGAACCATTTAATATCCCCAGTACAGACAAGAGTAGCCTGGAAACTACGGTATGCCAACTTTTAATGGTCTCTGAGGCACATTTTGTTGTCTTGAATCACTGCAACAAAGCAACCCAACCACAGTGTCTTATATCCAGTCATTCTTCCTTTGCATATGTGTATATATAGCGAAATTATTTTTGGGTCATTTACCCTGAATACATTAATAATATGCTCAATGAGAAGCACTCCATAAAAACAATTGCAATTTTGTGTAAGATATCATTAGTATTCATTCCTCCATAATCTATTAGAGAGCTGTTCCAATTGTGCTCTAATTAGTTCTTGATTTTATAGCTTAATCTGTATTTCATTTTTCTCTTTCTCTAGCTCTACTTACACCAAACAATTTTGCTACAATTTAGTACAGATTTTAAAAACTACACAGATAAAATATAGATGACATAATATCAACTATTACATATCTGAATAAGAAGAATGAAATTTTATCATACTCAACAGAAAGTTCATGAGCTGTCCAGACTGCATTGGAAGAGCTATGAAATTTTTTGTTTGTTTGGATTTTTTGTTTGTTTGTTTGTTTGTTTGGGTTTTTGTTTTTTAAGATTAACGCAAAAATGCAATTGACTTCTAAATACAAAATGACACCAAAGGAAAATAATCTTGACCTAATCCTAAGTATTTAATGCTTCAGACTTATGTATTTATCTTTGGTCAATGGAGTAACAGAATCAACAAAACAGATGCAGAGGGCACCATGAGAGTCAGAACTTGAATGTTGCATTTGAGCAAGTTAGATGAGAAATAGCAACCTTGGGGGGAAAAAATACTTAATATCCATTTCCCTTCTACTTTGTAGGAATGATTATAAAATTGGCTATTTCCTCATTAAAAAAACTGACAATAATGCAGCAAGACCACTGAAATGGAGGAGCTAAGCCTCTGTATGAATTAAATATTAACATTAAAATGAGATAAGATCAATGACAAGAGTTTGGAAGTTTGCTTTTTTTTAAAAAAAATTAATTACTCCCATACAAATCAGGTGAAATCACTATAGAACATGACTCTCTGTGGGTGTAATATATTGCTAGAATGCCTCTCCAAAATATGTGTCTCAGGGTATATTCCTAAGCCCAGGTTTAATGACAATGTTAGGCCTGAAAGAGACAAGTCTCCTCCATAGCTTCTACTGACCTCCGAAAGATACTGAAAAATCAAGTAACTTTTTCAAGAGTTGAAATATTATAATGGCTGAATAAAGTGCTAAGGGAAAATTGAGGAGATTTGCAAGGAAAAAATAGGAGGAAAGGAGACTGAATAATCTTTTCTTTACAAAAGAATATAAATAAGAGAGAGTTATAGGATGGACAGATAGCAATGTAAAAATATTTAATGGGGGAGAGAAACTGATTAGAATGTTCTTTATCAGATAAATCCATAAAATATTTTTATGTCTTGCAGTTTAAAATGGGCAAGTTTAGACTATGATTAAATTGTGTTTTATTATAGCACTGAGATTAATTAAGCATTGGAACAGTTTATGTATGTGCATCTCTGCCACACATTTTAAAAAACAGATTGAAGCTTTTCCTTCTAAAAAGCATAGAGTTAAAACATCAATTAATTAAAAAAAAAATCTTCTAGCTCTTGCCAAGCAATCAGAGATGATGTCAGACTGGATTATAACAAGGTTTTTCTTCAAGCCTTGGAATCTGTCATATATTTGAACCCTGATTTTCCTTTCTACAAACTCTCCTCTGCTCCTCATCTTCCAAATCACATATTTTCACATGATATTCACTGTTGTTCAAGTTTTATTTTCAGGTGAAACACTATACAAGTTCCTAAAAAAATCCAAACCAAAAAATCCCAGCAACCAAAAGGTTTATATTTTAGAAAAAGAAAGTACAGGCAAAGAAGGAGAACAGAACAAGGGATAAAAATAACAAAACAAATAGATAAATCCAATAAGATGTCCAGGACTATGGCAGACCAATGGCACTAAGAGTCTGAAAGTCTGTCCATATATTGGGTGATTTGCTTATAGTTTTCAGGGAGGGAAAAGAAGATGAATGCTAATGGAGTGATCAGAGTTGAATTGAGAGGGGGAACAATTAAAAGAATGAGGAACAGGTTGGGAAAGGCAACAGAAGAGGGAGAAGAAGGTCTCTGATGATAACAGAGAGCTATTCCCCAGTGGGAACAGAGATCAGGAAAAAATGCCAAGTGTTCGGGAAAAAATCCAAGATCTGGATTTTACTGATGAGATTAAGAGATCACAGTTGCTTCCTGGCTCCTTCTTTTCTCTGTATAGAGGCAGGACATGAAACCAATGGACACAGTTATTAAAAAAGGGCTGGTAGTTACCATGTCTGAAAGTTACACAATCACACTTTTGCAGTTCCACCATTTTCAGAGTTTAACACTGCCTCAGGTTTATTTCAGTAAAATTTTTTTCCACCTGGTTGTCTGTTATACATCCTATTTTAAAGCCTTATGAGACTATTTGAGTTCAGGCATGAATCAGCTTTGGAGTAAGCCTTTCTGTTAACTTCCTACCCTGGCTGAACATGTGTGTCCCTAGAACCCAAGGAGCATTCTTTGTTATTTCCTCTGACATTTTATCACCAGGACTCTCCTCCTATCCCCTAGCTGCAGGTAATACTATACAAATAAATGCATCTGCTGGAAGCATCTCCTCCAGTCATATCCAAGATTAGGTCTTGTACAAATTTGATTTCTAACTAGCTTCAGTTGCTTGGTTTGCACCCGTAGGCAGATTCCATCAATCTAAAACAGTCAGTTGGGCCTAAATATTTCACTTTAACTGTATTACCTGTAATGGAGCTCATCTCTTTTACAGTCTCCAGAGACTTTGATGTGGTTTCTTAGTTACAGAAACAAACTAATTCCTAATTAATTTAGTGCTGTAAGATTTTAGGCATTAAAATACATCTTCATATCCAACAGTATCTATAACTATATACTTTTGTATTTTTTCAGAAGCGCCTTAATACATTTTTGTGATGTAACTATAACTGGTCTTCCAGTTTTATCATGTCTCTAAGGCATGTGAAATTATTTCATTCCTTTTCTGCTATAGGAAAAAATCCCCCTACCAACCCTGCATTTTCCCATTATCATTGCTATAAGACGGGTGAAAAATATGTATATTTATGAAAAATGGATCAAAGTCTTCCTGTATTGATCATAGGACAGTTTCATCCATCAGTATCATTAAGTTAAATAACATCATAATATTTAAAAATCAGTGCTTGCCAAAAGTAAGTGAGCATGCCCAGGAACATTGTGAATCTTGGGCAAACTCCTACCTTCACCTGCATTGCCCTCACACACCTCATGGGTCTGGGTTGAATGAAGGTTGTCAACCAGCCCCATCTTCCAGCACTTTTAAGATCCTTCTCAGAAAAGCATCTGAAGAAATCAAAAAAGAGACAGAAACAAACAAACAATTCAATCAAAAAAAGCCCTAAACCCCCACAACCTACAACTATGGATTGCATTGATTCCAGCTTCCCAAAGAAGTCTGGATAGCTAATTTAAACAGGGGATAGTGTGGTGGGTTAGCCTTGCCAAACAGCCAGATTCCCACACAGGCACTTAGACAGTCGGCTGCTCACTCACTTACCCAATCACTCTTCCCCTTAAATGGGGAGTGGCACAAAACAGGATGATAAAGATCCTTGGTTGAGATAAAACCAGGGAGATTGACTACCAGCTACTGCTGTGGGTGAAAGTGGCTTGGCTTCAGCAAAATTAATTCAATTTTTTGCCAATTTTCAATTCAATTAATTCAAAAAGGAGTTGTGTAGTGATAAATGAAGACAAACATTAAAATAAGATGTTTTCTCATCTTTCTCCCAGACTCAGTTTCACTTCAGGTTTCTCTGCCCAGCCATGAGTGGTGCAGGGAGAATGGGGGGTCTATGGACACCATCTATCAGTACTTCTCTGCATCTACTTCTTTCTCACACTTGTAACATGCTCTAGTATTGGTGCTCCAGTGGTAGCAGATCCTTCAAAAAACATCCCCCTGCTCCAGTGTGGGGTTCTTCATGGATCATAGTGTCTCTGGTGATAGTAATGGGTATGTATTCTGGAGTGGTCCTCTCCACGGGCTGCAGGGAAATATCTGCTCCTCAGCCTTCTTCCTTCCTCTCAACCTGGGGTCCATGCTTTTGCTTCTCCCTCTTTATTCCCTCCTTCTCCCTCTCCCTTTTTTTCCTTTCTTCAATATTTCATCTGTAGCGGGTCCATTGCAGACCTGACTGTGCAGGATGGGGCAGCTCCTGTGTCCCCTCACAAAGGCCTCCCTTGAGGCCCACCAGCTGCCAGCACCCGGCCACGCAGAGCACTGTGTACGCACAGGGGCAAAGAATCACGTAAAGGTATGTTAGAGGATGATAATCCATCTTAACTGAAATTTTAAAGCAATAACAATTTAAATGAGTGTCTTCACTTTGTGTAGCAATATTGATAGCTACTGCTGAGGCCGTGATGCTGCCTGGGCCTGCAGGGAAACCAGCTGCACCTCACAAAATGTCCTCTCCTCCCTGGTCCTTGTGCACGAGTAGTGTGTGGTGTGGACAAGCCCCACATGGTGCTGGTGTTAAAGGCCGTATCACTTGGAAATGTATGTGAAATTTATGGGCTGGCTGTCCTCACAAAGAACCCAAATTTCTGCCAAACAACAAATGCAAGAGAAGGTCTCCAGTGATCCATCAAGGTTTTCAAGTGGTGACGCAACTGAGGTAGTCCAGGACACTTCATGGGGACAACTTCTGAGTGAGTAGCTAGGCACATCTCAAGTTCTGGGTATTGTAACATGGAAATCAAAACCACTTTTTGGCTGATTTCAATGAAAAATGAGAAAATACTTAGTTAATTCTCAGGGCTTTATGGGAAAAATAAAGTGTTCAGGAGGAATCAGTAGAGAGAAAATTAAAAAAATTCCTCCAAGTCTGAATAAAAATCCTTTTTTTAAAATACTATATTAGGACAAGAATTTGGAGAGAAAAAAGGAAACAATTAAATAAAGCTTTTAAAATTATGAATAAAGGATCATAAGTATAATCTAAAAATGGGGGAAAAAAGGCAGAAAGAAAGAACAACTTTAAAAGTAACATTAGACCACATTTTTTTTCTTGGTCTAGAATGGCATCTGTACAATTCTTAAGATTTTAACCAAATTCCTCTGTCAGAAAACTACATTAGGTACATCTGTGTAAAACATATTTTCTGGTTTAACCAGGTTAGAAAGACCACATTAATTTTCTACTTCACTGCAATGTTAAGTAATAAAGTAAGATGTCTTTAAACATAATGATTCAGCAGTTATAGGTTAACCAGCTGTTACCTGTTACATCTCATTGCCTTTTTGATTCTTGATATTGAATATGGCAACTAGTATAGCAACATTTTGCATTTTCAGATAAGAACATAATTTTGTTTCTTGGTCTCAAATGGCATTTTTCCAAAAAATTAAAATAGATGCAAACTAGAGGTAACACTATTTTTTGCCCTGCACAATGTCTAGAGGACAATATTAAAAAAAAAAAAAAAGAAAAAACCAACTCTTTCTTTTTTTAATAATTAAAGACAAGCAAATAAAATTGAAATAGTAGTCTACTAATAATTAAATTATCTTAGCTGACATATTTAATCACTGGTGGAAATTTTAAAGAAAATGGTATTTCTTTCCCTCCCCAATTTTCCACAGAGGTGATGTGAATTCTTAATGAGATAAGAGCAGAGAATGCATACAGAATCTATCTTATAATGATATATACATAGGGATTAGGAAAGAAGGTTATGTTACATGAACTAATAATTTAATATATATGTCTATATATGTATAGTTTGTCTGCTACAGATATAAAGCAGTTGCATTTAAGGTGAGCTATTCTAGTATCTGAAATTATATTCCATAGATATATGATTCGTCACTTCCTCAGGAGTTTTTTTGTCCATAAGTGTGTTTTAAAGTTTTTAAAAGTAATAAACCTGAAAATAAGCTTCATTAAAAAGAGGTGTAAGTCTCTTCCACAGGTTTCCTGTTTCATCTTTGATGTTTGTTTGAGTTTCAGGAGAGACTGGAATATAGAAAAGTACTGAGTGTGTTAACAGTGTTAAGTAGAGAACAGAGTAAGTGAAGTGTTTTCAGTATTTCCAGTCTCAGGGCTTATCTGAAATAAGTAAAATTACTAGTGATTTACAAATATACAGTAAGAACAGACCTGGCACTTATTCTTATAAGTTATTACATCAGTAAACTCCTCAGTCTCAGTAAATGCTTGGCCCCGTGCACTCTTCCAAAAGCTATTGTCTTATTTTCCATGGTATTGAAACCAGATGAAACTTTCTTCCCGCATCCATCTGACCCTAAGCAACTATTCTCCTTGTCATTTTAATTGAATAATTCTGTGGTTTTCAGTTGTTTCCTAAAGCTTTGGACTGCTCTGAAAATTGTTTAATCAATGAAAAAAACAGTTGTTTAGAAATTCTGAGAATTACAAAAATTGGGATAAAAAATAAAAATAAAAAAATAAAACACTTGCAGATGTCCAGGGTAAAGCAACCAAGAATCACACTGTTCTTCATATTGAGTAAGTGTATGTGAGTCTATACTATAAACACTGTTGTCTTCATCAGTCCCATTGTAGTTCTAAATTTAATTAAAAATATTATTCTGGTGAATTCATTCCAATTTGAAATTTTTCAATGAAAAGAATAGCTATTAAGATGCGCACAATAAATTAATGTATTAAATTCTTAAATTACGATTTTTTAAAAAAAAAATCCTTCCCCACTGATATCCAAAATTTTAATTGTCCAGGTCCTCTGAAGTTCTACTGAATTCAGTAATGGGCAGATCATGCTACTCCACATTGAGCAGGGCACCAAGTGAAGGTTGTCCCAACAGGAAAGATGCCGTGAGATAGAAGATCACTACCATTAATTTTATTGTAGTCACCTTGTCTGCTATTAGCCTTCTTCCCTGTTTAACACACAAGATAGCTTTAACTTGTTCTGTTTCTATTGGGATTTTAGGATATGTGAATGTAACTAAAATAACCCCTAGGCTAAGAGAAGTTATCATATTCTTTTTGCAGTTTGTGCAGTTGTATACAGTATCAAGAGTATTAGATTCCAAGTGACACAGCTTATTTTCTGTGGAAATGCTGAGGCTCACCTAGAAAAGATGAGTCTTGGATCATTTAGAGCTTGAAAATCTTCTCATGATGAGGAATTATGAAAGGAGGAACTCTAACCTCCTGAAACTTCTCAGGCCCAGCAGTGGCCAGTTTCTGTGATGCAGTATTTTGTAGCTTTGCAGTCTGGTAGACAATACTTGTAAGACCTTTGGTCCTGGTTCTGTTCTCATTGCTATTTGTGTAAACCAAGAGCAACCCGAAATTATCCCTGCTTTACAGCCTTTTCAAAGAGAGGAGAGATAAGCCTGTACATATCACTTACCAGGAATCTTAAAAGCAAAGGGATTGTTTGGTGCTATGAAGATGTTGTCATAGCTATTATGCATACCAATCCCAATCTATTTTAAGTTGACTAATTAGGGAAAAGTTGAATACAAAAGAAATGCTCTAGGGCCTCCTAATCTGAAATAATATCTGGCTGTGCTTTATCAACTCACTGGGGCCTGTTTGTGAAGATTATATGCATGCTTCTATCTGCTTTGGAGGCAGAGCTAAGCCAGAGTCAGCTTTGTGCACTGGAAGAAAAACACTGCTACCCAATGTGCTTTTTGGGTGAGCTGATTCAGACTCCTCTAACACATGAGAGGGTCTTTTTTTATATAAATACAAGGAGAAATACAGGCTCTCAAAATATCTGTTCCATCCCTATAGTATTTCTTTCTTGTTACTGTTTCAGGTCTGTGGAGGTATCTGAAGATTTCAGATTCTTACATATAATTTGTTAATTGTCTTGATAAGTGTAAAACTTAAGGCTATTATTGGTGCATTTTCTGTCTAGTTTTCTCTCACATCTGAAATGACAGTCTTTAATTTAAGAATTTTTAATAGCCTATAGATTTGAAAAATCTGATATTGGACTTGACTTAAAGGAGTCTTTGAAATGTAATATTTTAGGCATGGAACACATTCATATTACTTTGCTAACCTGCCAAAGGCATGATTTCATCTGGGTTTTGTTTGGATTCTGCAAAATCTCACAGGAAGCAACTGCAGAAGACTGCTGGAGGACACCTACATTTAAAAAACGTATGCTGCTCTGAGATAAGTTCTCTGTTTCCCTATTCTTCCCCTTTAAAGCTTGTATAAATGAGAAATACATTGTCATTCAGGGCTGCCTCAACCCAACTGCAAGTTCTATGACTGACATTTATGCAAAATGTTGATAGACAAATTCCGTAGTTATTTATCAACACTGAGCAGTCCCTGCAGACATCACTCAGCAACCATATCCCATCATGCAAGCATTCCTATTTCCTTTCAAGTCATTCATCTGTATATGGGAGCTATTTAAACAAATAAACCTACCTAGATATGAAAACACTTGCCACATTCATACGTATATAAAAGGAAAACTTCATTTAATAAGAGACTTTCATTTGGATATATGAGAAACACCCTGCAATATGTGAAGAAGCAGAGAAATAATACCTCCTTCCTATGTACATCCCTTTTCTTACACAGAGAACTAAGCTAAAAAGTTCAAAAGGTAGAATTTATTAACCCAGGCACATGCATCTTTATGTGTGGAAGACTTATGCTTAAGAAAAGAGCACAATGACTTGTGTTACCTATTTACTTTCAAGGAAAATGTTTTTTATTACCATAAATAAAATTTTAAAGGCAAAACTCTGTCTGCTCTGTGCAAATTCATTAGAAAAAACTCAAATTATTATTTTTCCTACAAAGTTTTTACAGGAACAGTATTTTTTTTTTTTAATTTTGTTCATGTGGGGACATGAATAAAAATTTCTGAGTAATTTTAAATGCTTGGAGTATTTAAGACTGAGAAACAATGCATTGTGTGTCCCACTTATTTATTGAAATACAAAATAATATATTTTATGCAATATTTTTTAGTACCATGAATTGGCACTTACATTTGGAAAATGTTCATTTGATAGTTTGGTGTGCTGATACCAAGTGGAAAAAAAAAAAAGAAACCTACAATAAAGCTTTCCTGATCAATTACTTGCCAGCAAGCTGGATTTCTGTTTGTCCCAGTACTCCTCAATAACAGATTTAAGTGTTCCCGAATGATGATTTTGTCCATTCATTTTTTATGGGATTATTCAATTCAGGGTACATAAGGCATTCCTGCACTACCTACTTTTAAGATTCAAAAAATGCTGACGTCGATCTCAATCAGATACACACCTCCAGGAGCAGAATTTGTCCCAGACAGCTGTATTGGACAACAGCAACAGGAAGCAGCTTTGCAAGAAGGGCTCTGTGTTCTTTTTCTGAAAGGCAAGTGGAGGGAATTCCAGGTACCGTAGTCATTTACAAGAGGCGTGTTCCCAGCCCTGCCTTACATCAGCTGAGCTCCAGCAGGCAGTAGGTGCTTGTCTGCTCCTCTCTAACACAGTTAAAATGGCAACTGTGGGGCAATAGCTGAGACTGATCTTTCCAGAAGTCCTAAGTCCCTGTGGCTTCCTTCAGCTACACAGCTATCTTGCCTCTAGTAATCAGCCCTGATATCGGCTTTTTCCTGGGGGCCATTTTTGACCTTAGGGTCAGGTGCCTAAGTACAGAAATGAACCCCTGACTGTGTTTTGGGGAATTGTGAGAAAAAAAATCAAATTCTGATAACTCTGGTGTGGACAAGGGAAGTTTAAACAACCTGCCAAAAGAAAACAATCCTAACATGTCAGGTCATAAGAAAAGACAAGTTTCAGAGCCCTAAAAAATGAAACTTTTTCTGATACCTGACGCGATATTTGCAAGCAAAGGCTACCAGTGCTAGAGAAACAGTTTCATTATGGGAAATCATGAAACTTTCATTGTTTTGAATTTTTAAATTAAAATACATATAAATTGGGTAGATTTACCAGTTTCATTACTTACTACATTCTTATAACTGGGTGTAGCTAGTCTTGTGAATATAAAACATCTGACATGGACAAAGGATTTATCACTTCTCTTGCTTCTGTTTCCCTGATATCTTCTTCTGTCCTGCCTTGTGATAAAAGCCTGAAGTTAAACTTGGAAAATCTATACTTAGAAACCCTATTAGAGGTCTATATCAATTTCACCACCTTATGAATTAAAAAAGGTGCTGTATATCACCAACGTAGATATCAGTTTTTATCCCTCTTCTCTCATCATCATTCACCAGTTGTGACACACACAGCTTAGATCAAGCTGGCTGAGTTAAACCAGAAAAATCCTTCCACTAATGTAGCAGAACAATATTTCAGGCACTTTTCCACCTGCAAGGTGTTAGGAAGCATACTCAACCATTATATGGGATATGTGTCTTCAGCTGGGTAAATGAAACATGCCTAAAGAGTTAATTCTATGGAGTGGCCAGTTAGTTAGTGTTACTCTCTGTGGCTGATGAATCGGATTCTCCTCCAAGGACAGGCATTGCTGTTATGCTGCATTTGTGAAAATATGATTTAGAAGATAAATTTCCCAACAGCAAGCTAATTCTTCTGAGCTCTACCTTTAACACATGATTTAAGGCACACGGCACACATGTCACTACCAATCTTGTGACAACTTATTCAGATACAAATTTTCCAGTGAAACCTTTTTGATCCTGTGTTTGGATGCATAAACCCCACTCTTCAGGTTGCTAGAACTTAGTAAGCCTGATTTTCTTATGCCTGCAGTTATGTTTCAAAATGAAATGGTACATGAAATTACTTTCTTTCTCTACCTAAGCTCTTCCCACTCTATCTGTTATTTCAGATAACATCAAGTACAATAATTACAAGTGTATATACTTAAGCTGCTGGAAAATGATTCTCTCACACTTAAGAAATATGTGATTCATTAAAATCTCATCAGTTCATTAGAGAGCATGTGAATTTCACCCAGAGGGCATCAAATGATATGCTGATAAATCCAATTATCATAATTTTGTTAGATTGATTGTCACAATGGGAAAATAGCTTACTGAAAATACAATACTTTAAAAGAGAAATATAAAGCCACTCTGCTATAACGAGGCTATAAAATATGTATGTGCATTTTAAGAACCATCCATTGCCCCTGTGCAGATGTGCAGTGCACTTGTTATTTCAGGAAGTTAGTGATGCATACATGTGTCAGAGAAGCATGTCGTGCCATCTTCTCATTTCAGTGCACAAGAGACAAAACCAAGTCAGCACTAAGTGAAGAAAATTACATATTCTTAAAGAGTGGATTTTTTATTTAGATGGTACCACGGAGTACAGCAGGCCTTTTTGCCCACTTGAGCTCACAGCTCAGTTATGTCACAAATAGTAGTGGTTCTCACAGCAAACTGACTCACAGGTTCCACTCTGAGGAAGGTTGTGCGTTTGTCAGGGTGATATGAAATAACTACAGCAACTGGAAGTTGGCTACTTGTTAGCACATCTGTCTAAACTCCAGTCATTCACTTTGTGGGATGGAACAAGCAGAGCCTTAAGGCAACCACAGTTTCCATTTTCTGCCTCTGTCACAGCCTTCCCCTGTATGGTGTGAATTCTCCTGGTGCATGAATTTCTGTGTTTGGCAGGGAAAAATGGTGGAAAGAAAGTTGGGTGTAAACTAGAGTTTACCTCATTCTCAGTCAACTGGGACTGAATATCCCCAAAAATCCCTAAGAATTTCTTGGCATTCATTTAATCATATCCCTGTTCAGTTAAAGAGTTGTTCTTTTACAGACCGTCTTTGGAGCAAAGATTTGAAGGCAAACTTTGGTGAGAAGGTACAAGAAAGGTACCTCCTCAGGTACAAAGGTGAAAAAACCAATGGTCAGAAGGAGTGCAAGAAAAAATCTAGTAAACTTCATTGTTTTTATATTTTCCTTTAAGTTGTATTTGGATTAAGAAAGGCTCCCATGTAATTCAGAGAAAGGTATGAATATATGTCAGTACGTCGAGTACATCTGTGTCCCATGTGGCATATTGTTTACGTCCCTGTTGCAAATCATAAAGTACTTAAACTGATGTCCCTGTTACTCAGTGCAAATTTCTGAATCATCAGGGTTTTGATTATTATAAGATCTCACCATCCTGCATCTGAAAATCCTTCCTTATAAGAGCAGTAGGCCTCTAACAAATGTTCTGCGTTTGACAAACTGCCATTTCCAATTAAAAAAAAAAATATTAAAAAGCAATACACTGGAAAATTTCCAGCTAGCTTGCAACAGAAATTAAAGGGAATTGTGACTAATTCATTTAAAGGGTTCTTTCTCCCTTTTCTCTTTCTTTCTTTCTCTTTCTTTCTTTCTTTCTTTTTCTTTCTTTCTTTCTTTCTTTCTTTCTTTCTTTCTTTCTTTCTTTCTTTCTTNCTTCCTTTCTTCTTCATACTAGCTTTAGGATTAAGTTTAAATGAGTGACACTGGGATCTCCATCATCCCAACTCCTCTTTCCAAGACATGAGCTTGTTTTGAAAACCTCTTATATCAAAACAGAAGATAAGGCCTTTAAGATATTTCTGAGCAAGAATCAGTTATTTGTATCAAACATGAATTTGGGCTACTATCAAAATAGTTTCTTCTGTGTCTAAATAGAGGAAAATGACTGCAAATTTATTTTGCTAAGTCTTTGAAAACTCTTATTTACCAAAATACTTCACAAAAAAATCTCCCAAAAAACCTCACAACAAACTGGTTGCATGGAAAATGCTGTTTTTACAAAACCTTAAGGCAAGTATGCCATGTATTTTATTTTTACAAGAAAAGCTGAACTTCACAGTCCTCATCTTGTCCATATAAACTGATGAATTATTTGTCCATTTTACATCATTGCTGTTCACCTGATAGCAAATAAAAGCCATGTTAGAATATTATGATCCTCATTAATATTGATTGCCATGAAAACAACTATATTTTCTGTTTGTAGTACTGGCTGTTCCAATACCATGTCCACAAACCTGAGATCAGCTTTATGGTCTGGTTCCAGAAATTGCAAGACCATCTAAAATGACACAGGAAAAACCAAAGTGAAGTAATAGAATAATGGTGGATACCATTCTTCAAATCCCTTGTCACAATGAGATTGTCTGTCACATACCCAAAGGTAACTTGCTGAGACCCCACAAGGCATTATAGAAATAAATTCTTCAACATCTCAAACCACCATATGTTTCATTAATCGTCACTCTAAGGGGAGCACTGCTTTGATCTTCCTTCTGCTCCCCCCCCCCACATCTTGGGAAACAAATTTTCTGATTTTCTGATTTCTTCTCTGTAGAGATAGAAGAAAATGAAAATATGGCATTTGACAATTTTTAAATCTGTGCTGCTGCAAAATGTTTTTATACCCTGTTCATAAGTATAATAATTTGACCAGCACAGAAAAATAAATCAACAAAAAGCCTCAAAAAGGAGGCTTTTTTTTTGAGGAAAACTCAAAAAGTGGAAATCCGACAGTGACAATGTAGTGCTGGAAGGCAGATTCCAAGGTGAATCATTTAATTTCTGCAGTTTCCTTACTTGTCCAGTGAATGGACACAGTTGTTGGTTTTATTGAAAAAGGACCCAAATGAAACCATATTCCTTATTGAATCGGAGCATTATATTGTGCATATATTGAAGACAGAGCATTATATTGTGCATGTCTATTAAACTTATCAGTATCTTACAATTTACAGGTGGAAAGAGTGTCTATATGGCTCAGATTACTGCAGTACTGTACTATTCACCTATATGGTCTGCCTCATCTGCTCTATGAATACCAATTTCCTTACCAGAACCTTTTCTAACTCTCTCTTTTCTAACTAAATTTCCAACAGTTACAAGATGTTTTCTTCTAAAAATTAATCAGTCTGCCACAGAGCCTCACATCTCCTTGATGTCCCATTAGTTATAGATCTGAGCCAGTGGGAGTTTTTTTGGATGTTATGGATGCCTCATTTAAAAGTCACATACCAATTGTCCATTCTGGGTTTGAAAATGAAATTTAATTCAGTGAGATAGAGGAGATTTCAGAAACTAACTTCAAGTCTGATCAGGTTTTTAAATTTAGAATTTAAGGCATGGAAGAAAATAGCTAGTTTAGATCATTTAAAGAAGTTTTATGAGCCCTTTGTACCCTTTACAATTTAGATTCATTTTATATATATTATAATTATAATATTGGGATTTACAGGCAGTACTTTTTTTTCTATTAGCACTTTAAAAATATTATAAAATATTCTAGAATGTCACATTTCTAGATAGTACATGGTATATATGTAGTAAAAAAATGGCCTATGTATATCTTACACAATATACTTTCTGATATTATTTTGCCATTCCTGTTTAATTAATTTTTGGTTCTTAATTAACTTCTTTTTTTTCTTTTTTTTTTTTTTTTTGCCAGAAAACGACCACCCATGAGGTATTCATGCATACAGTGACATTTTATAAAAGTTTTGATAATACATTCATGCACACTCTCACAACACACATTCCAGTATACATAAAATTTATCATCCAGTATATCAGTGCACCCAGTTTCCCTCCTCCTGTCAGTTGCAGTCATACTCCAAGCTGAGACTTCCAAAACTGAGAAAGGTGAGAAAAATACCTGTAAATTCCATTAGAATCAAATTAAAAATCAATTAGATATGTTATGAATTTAATAAGCATGGACAGGAAGAAAATAAAATCTTAGACATTTACTTATACATGTATTAGCTATCCCTTTTGTTTTCAAAGCTTGCTTTCATTTAGATTGTATTGCTTGTCATTATGCTAAAAAAAGCTACTGGAGTAAATAAATGGAATTGTAATGAAAACAGTAACTGTCTTATTAATACTTCTTTCCCTCTTCCCCAAGCATGGCACTGAGGTTGACCAGAGAAATCTTTTTCTGTGTGATCTGATCTTGGGCTGTCACCAGAAGGATAGTTTTCAGGACTTTAAACAACATGCTTATTTCACAGGATTTCTTTATAAAATGAAACTCAGTGCCAATGTTCCCTTACCTATGCTACACCGGAGAAAACAGTATGAAGGGCATAAAACTATATGGTATTTGAAATCACACATAGATAAAAGCAGAAACTTCCTAAGCTAGAAATATAGACTCTTTGAGGCATTAGACCAGAAATGTCAGAATATTTTATTTTCTAGAAAAGTGATAAAAGGCTGCAGGATAGGAAGAGAGCTTAAATATTGTCCAGTGCTACATGGTTTAGCTCCAACAGGCAGCTAAGCACCATGTAGCTGCTTACTCACTATTGTAGTTTAGACACAATATTTCAGCAGGTCCCAAGGAGCATGCTGTTAAATGTTCACAGCTTATTGCCATTTTCTGTAGATTTCAGAATTATACACATTCTAAAACCGAACTCTGAGGTATATTTATGTGAGCCAATAAATATTTAAGATAATGCCTAAACAAATTTGTCTAACAGTGCAGTGCTCAAAATTTTTTCTCAGACTGTCAAGAATATATTTTCCTTTCATACTTCCTAGAATTAGTATGTGGCTGGTAGGTCTAGAGAACCTATCCCCAGCAGAAGAGGACACTTCTTTTTAAAATAAGGAATTAGTAGATCTTTCATGGCAAAAGAGACACAACTGATGGGCTCATTTCCTGACATGCTCTTGAGACAATGGATGAATATTTGAACAGGATTAATATTTCATTTTCCTCTTTCCAAAGCAAAGGGCTCAATAGGATCAGGAAATACCTCTTCCTCCTCTCAGCCCTTACTCTACTGATGTCATCAGAGTCACACTATCCCAAAAGCTTCCTCTAGAGGGTGAGTAGTCCAATCAGGGCCTGAAAAGCAGACAAGTCCTACCAAGCTTTGAGAAGTTTCCTCAATCTTTCCTAACGCTTGATTATCCTCAGAGTGAAAAAACATGTCCTTATATTTAAGCAGAATTTCCATCTCACACCTTGTGACTACTGCCTCACGCCCCTCACTGTGCCCCTCTGCCTCACGCCCCTCACTGTGCCCCTCTGAGGAGAGTCTGGCTTTGCCTGCCCTGTGCTTCCACTGGGAGGATGAACTTCTTCCAGTGTCTTCTTGTACATGGTGTGCCAGTGCCTTTACCCTCTTGGGAGGCCTTGACTGCACTGACTGAAGCATGGCATGGTCCAGCTAGTACCGGGGAGCCCAAAACTGAACACAGGACTGCAGGTCATCCTTCAGAAGGAGGGAAGGGGCAATTCCTCCCTGTGTGTTTGCTGCACTCGTACCAACGCAGCCCACTGTGCTGCAGGCCATCTTTGCTGCAAAGGCAAATTCTTGATTATCAGCTGCTTTAAACTCAGGATACTGCGTCAACAAATATGTTCTATATTCATTAAACCAGTATGTTTATGTTGACCAGTTGATCAAAGTCCAATATGTTCTATATTCATTAAACTTGACTTGATATATAAATAGGTGAAGAAAAGAACCGGTTTGTCAATAACTGAGTGGTGTAGCATAATGCTTTTGCTCTGTAAGACTTCATAGTGTCTGAGTGGCCCAGCCTATATCCCATCCCCTGTTCTTGGTGCACAAAGCTGCTTTTGGGGCTTGTGCTCTTTCCCTACTCTGTGCCTTTGAGTAGGAGGTGGATTTAAGGACGCCCGAAGTAAAAAAATCTCTGCTCCCTAATTTTAAGGAAAACAGAACTAGGCTTAATTGATTGCAGGTCTGCAGGAGTCTTTCCATTGGATTGGGATCAAAATCTGTAAATTTAATAGGCATTTACCACAGATCTCCAGGCACAATCTGATATTAGGCTGTTACTAAATCAAACTGTTGTTCTTTGTTTATACGAAACTTTGGAAGAAACTTGGATGAAAAACATGTATGGCTCATTCTCTCAAAAAAATGAAGGAGTTGTGGATTGCCTTTTTACTTGCCTTAGGCTTTCAAAATAGTCTTTATTATGTCTCTTCTATAGTCTAAAGAAAGAAAAACAGAAGAAAAATTCTAAACATAAGCATTAATGAAGTACTGATCTTTAAAAATATCTTACCAAAGGTTTGATAGAAAGAAAACCACGTTTAATGTTTTTCAAAATCTACTAATAGTAGTCAAAAGTTTTGGCATTTTTTGGTGATTTTTGTGGGATTTTTTGGTTTAGGTTTTTTTTTTGGTTTTTTGGGTTTTTTTGGCTTGTTTTTTGTTGAATTTTTTCTTGTGGTTTTTTGTTTTGTTTTTTTTTTTGTTGTTGTTGTTGTTTATTTGTTTGTTTGAGTTTCTTGGTTTGGTTTGGTTTGGTTTTGGTTTTGGTTTTGGTTTCCCCCAGATCCATTAGGTTATTTAATATTAAACAGAGTTTGAAGATTACTTTTACTCTCACTTTAACTCTGCTGAAAATATTGGCCACAATGCAGCAAAAACTGTCATAGAAATAAATGTCTTTATCACTAGCAGAGTTTGACTTATACATGGAATAATGAGAGCTATACAGTCCAAGGAGGTTGGAACCTCTGATTTATATCAGCTGAGAATAGTCACAAGTCTCTGGGAAGGCAGTCACATATGGGTGTATCATTGGGAGCCACAGTCAGGGAATGTGAGGAGATTCATAGAGACTAGTGTTGTTTAACTTTACTCATGAGACCTATCCTTGAAACACTACCTGTGCATGAAGAAGTGCCATCTGGTATAGCCTATACACTACAGAAATAAAAAGGGGAAATAACAGAATATAATAGGACTGAAGATTTTGAGGAGCTTTCTAAGAAGAGATGTGTGTTTCAAAAGATATTCAAAACAGTTAATTGAAATTAAATTGGCTTACAATGTACTTTTATACATAATCTGAATCAGAGTTAATACAGTTATTGTACATTTAAGTTATTGAGCATCCTTTAAGAGGTCAAGTTATTGCTTCAAATGTTGTCTTAATAATTCATCTTAGCCTATCCAATTTCTCCAGTTTCTCCTGAATATATATGGGGTTTTTTTGTTTTTTTTTTTTTTTTTGTGATAAGGTCTAACATGGACTTCATCAGCAGCCTTCTATGTCTCAAGTTTCTTTCAGTGATCTCTGAAGTCTGGGATGAACTGCTGTATTGATATGCTTTGCATATCATAAATCATCTGTGTTTGCCTTAGTATAAGGGAATTTTATTTTTTTATTTATTTTAAAGAGTTAACATTTTGAGAGTGGCTGCTGTTGTCCATTTCATTCAGTTCAAGTAGAGGAAAGAATTATGATGACTACTAAGCATGCTCCTTACATCCACTGCTGCATATATCTGTAACAGGAACAAAGGGCTAATACTTTCTCACATCTGTGTCAATATACTTGTTCAGGATCCCATAATCCTGGCCATGAGCTCTGTGTGTGTACTTGGTTTGTGTGGAAAGGTTTTGGAAGAGGGGGACTGCAGAGGTGGCTCCTGGAGAAGATGCCAGAATGTGCCCACATCCAATAGAGCCAGGGCCGGGCCCACCAGGTGGTAGTGCCTTGGAGATAACATAAAAAAGAAGGGAAAAAAGAGCTGCTGTGCAACAGCTACTGGAAGTTTGGAGTGAGAATATATGAAGAACAGCTCTGGAGACACCAAGGTCAGCAAAGAAGGAGGGGAAGGAGGTGCTCCAGGCACTGGAGCGGAGATTCCCTTGCAGTCCGTAGTGCAGACCGTGTTGGAGCAGCTGTGCCCCTGCAGCCATGGACGTTCAAAGGGGAGCAGAGATCCTCCTGCAGCCCATGAGGAGCCTCACACAGAAGCAGGCAGATGCCTGAAGGAGACTGTGACTCCCTGAGAAGTTCACACTGGAGCAGGCTCCTGGCAGGACCTGCAGAGCTGTGGCAGATCCACAGTGGAGTACTTTACAGAGGGCCATCTACCACGCACTGGAGCAGATATGAAGAGTATGAGAAGGAAAGAGTGGCGAAGATGTGCGACGAAGGTATTACAATTCACTTTCCACATCCCTCTGTGCTCTTTGGGAGAGAAAGATGCAAACTCATGAGTGAAACTGAGCCTGGGAAGAAGGGAGGGGTGAGAGGAAGGTGTTTCAAGATTTGTTTTTATTTCTCATTATCTTATGATTGTTAAAATATGATTGTTAATAAATTAATTTCCCAAAATTGTGCTTGTTTTGCCTGAATTGTAATTGCTGAGTGATCTCCCTTCCCTTATCTCACTGTACAAGTATTTGTCATATATTTTCCCTCTGTCAGCTGAGGAAGAGAATGATAAAGGGTCTTGGTGGCAATTGGCATCCAGCCAAGGTCAAGGCATTGCAGTGTGCATGGGACTGTTGCTGCTATGAAGGTAAGTAAATAACTGTTTTAAATCTGTATCCTTATATATACAACACACACATAAACTTGTAAATCTTGAGAAATATACTGGTAGAATACTGTTCTACTTCAAAATATCTAAAATTCATCATATGATTGCCAAAATGAGAAGAGAGATGAACACTATCAACAAATAGAAAATAAAGAGAATTTATGACGTTCATAGGAAACAAAAATTAAATGTTTTATATAGCATGCATTTGCTTGTTTGTTTCTTTGATTATCTGTGAAAGGAACATTAATAGCAAAAAGCTCCTAAGCCTTTAATCCTGAGCTTTGTAATTATGGATTTATCCTTCCATCATCACTTTTCCAGTAACTTCTGTAGGTCTGATATTTACAAACCCCCCTTTCAAATGTAACACACAAGATCCCTTACCTGCAATTAGGGTCTTGCACAGCATCATGTTCTGTGAATAATTATCGGAAAAGTACCAGGGAAGGTCAAAAGAGCTGCCTTTCAAATTATGTTATTCAGTGCTTAGTGACACAGAAAATGAAAAACCGTCAGCTCTTTCTGGGTTTGTAACTTTGCTGCTTGAGTCCTCAACAATGCAAAGTAGTTTCCCTCCGCTGCTTATACTGAACAGGGAAGCTACAACACTGAAAACTCATCATGGATCTGGACAATAGCAGTACCTGCTCATGCAGCTAACCAGTTTTAGAATCACTTCAATAAGCAGAGACTTTAGAGTTGGAAACAAAACAGTAAAGGCCTTCACATAAGGGAAATATGGAATCTGCAAAGTCTTTACTTGGAAGAATAATGAGATATTTATTTGGATGAAAGTATTCAGAGAAAAGTTTGTACAGCCTGTTTCCAAGAAGTTCAAAACTGACAACAAAATTATAGACAGTACCTGTATAATGGATGATACTATAGATAGTTTTAGAGATATGTAGATACATTCCTGGATAGGAGAGTCTCAAAGTCCAGGAATGAGCATAAAAATTTCTTTTGAGATTTTTTTGTTAAGAAAAAGAAATATTTTCTCTTGTTCTTTTTTTTTTTTTTTTAGGCAGATTCTTTGCTCCTCACTCCCACCAGCCTTTATCTGCCTCTCCCCCCTCCCAACACACACAAGTTCCACACCCGAAAGCAGAAGAGAAATAGTCGTTTCCTCCTCAATCTCCACCAATTTTCCTGACGGTGTAATTAAAGGGCTGACAGGGAAAGTGCAGTACTTGCTGTGAAATGAAATTGTTACACTAAAGAGAGTCCTAGACAGCTCAGTGATAAGATAATTTAGATGGCAAGGGAAAGCAGCTAATGTATATGTGGGTATAAATGACAAAGAGTGGAGATTCGAGCTTTTGAAAACGTGGTTCAGACATCTCATCTTGAGACTGTGGGGAAGAAGGTGCAGAGCTGTACTTTAAGCTTTCCTGCCAGTCATAGGTAGAAGCTGAGAGATATTGAACAGGAACTGCATCTGAATGAAAAAGTAAGAGACAGCAGCAAATTGATGGCAGGTAAGTGTTGTTAAAGCAGAACAGTGTAGTGAGGGAAAAAAGTAACAAGTAGAAAGAAAAATATGGTGGTTTCCTAAAGAAAGAGTAAAAAACCAATTTTAAATATTCTTTTCAGATACAAGAAGGGATAATGAGAACAGAGTAGCTGAACTGTATTTATAAACATACAATTTTTCTACCTTCTTTTTTTAAGCAAAACAAGATGAATTATATAGAAATTACTTTTGGCTTCTTCTGAAAAGAGACCTAGTATATAAAGATATAAAACCTATTATATCTGGGTGAGTCAGGAGAATTGGTGCACGAGGTATTATATGTATAAAAGGAGGATATCAGAAGAAAAGAATGACATTTGCAAATTTCCTGCCAGCATAAACCATTTGCACTGCAATGAAAGATAGAAATGCCAAGAAAATAATTGCAGGAAACTTTGGAGACTTTTTAGGTCTGAATGACAATCTAAACCAGGAAGTTTAAGCACTACAATGCCCACAATAAAGGATCTCCATTACTCTGACATTTCAAAAATATGAAAACCATGAAGTGGTTCATGGAAGGGGCTAATTTGAGAGTCACTGTAATATGCACTGCCTGAACAGCCAGAAGGACTCGCAGCTCTATTTGTTTACTTCAAAGAAAGGAGTCATATAGACGAACTATTGGTATGTGAATTGACAATGGTAATGAAAAATTAGACTTAAGATACCCTAAAAGGTTACCACAGAAAATGAAATATTTGAAGCAGTAAGAATTTGTAAAATTCTTAAAATATTATAATTCAAAAATGTACAGAACTGAATGACAGTTAAAAAGGAAAGATGTATCTACAACACAAAGCAAGCTTAAAAAAAATTGTAAGCTATTGCTTATTTTCTTTTTTATTCCTTTGTGAAAGATATTTTAGTTTCACATCTTTGCATGACTGGAATACCAGATCACCAGCTGTAGAACCAAATCAGAGGCTGAAGGAGTATCTTCTTTATATTACAGCCAAAGTAAGGACAACTTGTAAGAAAGCTTACTGCTGAGAGATTTTTGATTTATAATTTTGTAATACTGGGTTTGAACAAAGATAAAAAACATATTCTGAGAATCTTCAAGGTCATGTCCAGGCTATGTATAGAGATATAAAAAAATGTACTGTAATAAAAGATGTTTAAAAAAATCAAATTTGAATGATGGCCTGCTTATGAAATATAGCTAAATCCCATTTTTGTATACAAAGGATGGACCAGTAAGTGTGGGTGAATGTATTCCGTAAAAATCAAGGCATTATCTGCTGAACATTCATAAAGAGCTGCTGGAGAACTGAATGACTATTATTGAACTTTCATGAAGAGAATGTTAATCTTATGTCCACAGGCTAATGAACAATGATATACTGAAGAAATCTGTAAATAAAGGATAAGTGAATTTCTACCAAATAATTTTATCTTGTTAGTGGAATAATGGTTGAAAACAGAATTGTTGTTTGTTTTTGTGTTTGGTATCTATCATTTGATAATGGTTTCAATGTCAAATTTACTGAAATAAATTCAAAATGCAATCTGTGCCTAATATCTTTGCATTATAACCCATCTTGCTTTTCTTTTTTATTCTTTTTCAGTTTTAAAGCCACCATTTATTTCTTCTCATTCAACTGCTGAAATTCATTGTACTTTTTTGTTTAGAGTCTCTGCATTATTCTTTTGTTAATGAAGTGCAATAAGCCTGAAATATTTCCTCATTATGGTTGATGGCTTGAAATCAGATTACCTTACATAGCAACCGTTACCAAGAAAGTCAACATCTCAAACTATATAATCCGTGTTAGCATTGTTAAATGTTTTATTTTATTTTATTTTAAAGCCTTATCAAACCTCCCTTCTTCAGAGGGAAGGTTTGGCTTTTTTTTTTCTGTGTAGTTATTTGTGATCTTTTAGCAGTTAAAACAATTTTGCTAAGTGAAAGACTCAACAGTTCTCATGCTTCAAACAATTCTGAATGCACTCAAATGAGAGAAAAATCAGTTTTCTTTGCTAGGGTGGCTTGTTAATAAACAGAAAATTATAGGACAAACTAATTTGTAAACTGTTTATTTTGTTTATAAGCAAATTTAGATAGGTGTCAGGTATGGATAATTCTGCACCTATAAAACAGCACCCATAAAGAAGATGTCAGAGAAAGGACTAGATTAATGAAGAAAACCTCCTTTATGCCTGTCACTTTCAGTACTTAAAAGTGTTAGTACTTATTCACAGTTCTATGTAATTCTGTTATTTTACGATAAACAGAAACAATATATATATTTTTTTTTTATCATGACCTCTAATTTTTTCCCAGTGACTAAAGATCTTAGCCCAGGGAGGTGGTGGAGCCACTGATCTTGGAGGTCTTAAAAAAACCACTGGATGTGGCACTCAGTGCCATGGTCTAGTTGACAAGGTGGTGTTAGCTCATGGGTTGGACTCTATGATCTCAAAGGTCTTTTCCAACCTAGTTAATTCTGTGATTTTGTGATTCAGGATGAAGTGAAGTACAATTCCTCATATGAGATATCCTACTGAGAAATGGGGAAAGAGGTAGCAGGATTCACCCTCAGGTTTCGACATCATTTGCAAAATATTTGGAGGAGGCAGTAGTTACTTCCACACACAGCCTGTAAGGTTGCTGGAACACTTATCTGCTCTGCTGCAGTGCTGGGACCAAAACTCTCTTTACATTTGATTTAGAGAAAACTTGAATTCAGCTTTTCTACATCTCAAGAGAGTATGATAACTTCTGGCTTGTGGGGCACTATAGAATGAGTAAATATCAGTATCAATATCAATCTCCTTTTGAAGAAGCTCTACTTCATGTAACTAAATATCAATTCAGGAAGAGAATATGAATGACTTTGCATAACATAATCATTAGAGTACTCAACTGGATGCAAAGACAGCTGGATTCCAGCCTGTTTCACTCTGTTCCCTCTGTGCCCCATTGTGGTGGTGTTACTCCATTTTGTATTTACAAAATACAAAATTCCCTCATGCCTTTGTCTACGCAGAAACTTTTATTTAACATCTTGAAGAGAACTGGCTTGACATGTCTTCAATTTTTCTCCATATTTTGCTTTGCTTGAAATGTGAAAATCATATTTGAAATTGTTTTGACTGCTTCAGAGATGCAAATTCCAGCAATGAATGCATGCTCCAACAGCTTACTTCTTTGGGTAGTTTTTCTTGTCAAAGTTTGTTGAGGAGTTGAAATACAAATCAGATTACAGATGTTTGCTATTAACTTAGCAAGAGTTCTTGTTATTGTTATTATTTTTGTTTTTCAATCTTAGACACCTTAGCCAGTGACAGTTTATTTAGTACAGAAAGTCTGGATGGATTCCTCTGACAGAAAGGAAAATTAAAACCAAGGGTTTTTAGGCTTTCTAATGTGTTAAAAATATTTCCTGTGCTTTAATTAAATTCAGATTAAATTCAGACCAAAATTTTTAAGCTTCACTATTTTAATTTGTTAGAAGATTGAAAAGTATCCTAAACCAGGACTGGCAAGAAAAACTCCTTTCTCTCCCAGACTTATGTACTTTAATAAATTGTCTTGGTGGAATTTTAAAATTTGCTAGGTCATATGAATCAAAATAATCCTTTTTACCCTGGTACTCCTTCAGAGTTAATTCCAATTTTGTTGGACTGTGAAGTTGCACTTTACTGCTCTGAATACCACTTCCACTTTATTTTTGGGATATAAGGAGATTATTTAAATTTATGTGACACTCAAGCGTGCCAATATCTCTAAGACTTTATATCCCTTTGGCACATCTTCTGGCAGCTAAAGTATTAAATATGGTAAGCAGATACAAAGATGATTAAGGACTGATTTGGCATTTGTACAAAAAATTTTAAAAATGTATTTATTTAATAGTTGTTAAAAATTTCTGCTTTTACTGTGTGTGATATAGCAGTTTTAATTTCAGTTGTGTGAAAATAAATCACTATCTATGGCAATGATTTTTTCTTTGATGGAATACTTTTGCTGAAGAGTGGTAAAAAGTACAGATGAAACTTTAAAGAGAGTAAGGAACTTCTGTGGCTACAGTGGGATTTCATAAAAGAGCACTTAATAACCAGCTTTGTTGCCTCTCAAAGTTTCCTTTGACAGTGGTAAATTCCTAATACTAGTGCATGAGAAAATATAGGGGCGGTCTTCATTAACTATTAAATTATATTTCAAGTTTTGTTCTGTTTTTTTTTCATCAGGTATGATCTCTCATTCCAATACTTCCTCTATTCTAACAATAGTGATTTTCTGAATCAACCATATTTTGAGGAATAAAACAAAACCCTACATGTTAATATTATGAACATTGTGTAGTTACAGAAACTTTTAGATCTTTCCTTTTTTCCATAAAAACTTCCAGAAGCTCCTTGCACAGTGGAAGGATGTGGAATCATAAAAGAAACACAAGCATTCTGTAACACTTAAATTCTATATAGACAGACTTTCTGCAGACTTCAAAACCAGGGCCTAGTTACAAGTGCCCTAAACTCAGAGAATCCACCCGACTTTGGAAATCTTTATTGCTTTTATATTCCCTAAGTCATTATGGCAGTTTTCACTGGTATTAAAAAGAAGATTTACATGTCTTAACCAGACATAATTGTGAATGATCATACTATAGTTGCAGTCACACTGTTTCATAACATCTGGCAAAAAGAAATAGTAGGGAAAAGAGGAGTATCCAGTAACTCGTTTTTGAGTAAAAATAAGGCACTCTTCAAAGTTAGACTTATAGTTCTGGCTTTTGGGAATCATTTGAGTATGTCTCGAAGAGGTTTATCCTTGGTCTTCTGTTATCTGCAATACTTCCAACCACGCTGCTCGTTCTTCCAGAGTTTTCATTGTGTTGTAGCTGAGGAGTAAGTTCAGTTGTTCCAAAAATGTGAATTACCAACATTTGCTAAACAACTCAAGTTTTAGCCTTATCCTTTGGGCTATTTTCCTCCCAGGATCTGTTTCTTCAAAACCCTTTTCCATTATTTCAGGGTAGCCACAGCAGTCTGCTTGTGTCAGTAACAGTGCATTGTGCACTGTTAGAGCGATAGAAGAACATTACAGATATTTATATTAATATAATGCTTCTGGTGTCTCTAACCATTTTAATACTCTTTTCTCCTACAAAGTAGTTGTTTTGTGTTAATGTCAAAGCCATTTGAAGATGACATGGCTCAGAAAAATATTTCTGGAGAAATTATTTCATTTAGAAGGTAAAACAAATATTTCTCTTGTGCATCTGTCCCATTCTGCATGCTGATTTTCATTTCTGAAAACTTTCCCACAATTCATTTGGCATTTTAGATAACTACTCTCACAAGAATGAAAAAATATAACTGAGAACTAGGAATGAAAATTAGGATTTCATCACAGTGTGGTCAGACTTCTCAAAATCTCGGTTCACATTTCCAGGATATAAGAATTTTAAAATACTGATTTTAATATCATTAAAATGAACGGCATTTTTATTGTCAACCCCAAGTTGACAACAAACAAGATTCTCTCTAAGAACAACAAAAATATAATTGATTTACCTGATCAAAACTAACTAAACTTCAAGACAAGAATTTGAAAAAAAACCCTTTTACTAGTACACCCTCAGTATTTGTTGACGTTTGTGGCTCAATTGAACTCTTGTTCTCTTATTACATTAACAGCTCTTAAAATATTTGCTATCTCATTTCTGTGAATAGAACTGTAGCAAGTACCTTAAGTCTTTAATACTTATTCCAGTACAAATGAAATGTTGTGAATTTATTCCAAAGATAGCTATAACAATTACCTACTTTTTAGTTACTTTCATTACTTCTATACTTCAGGTACGGTCTCCAAATAGCTCTACATATTTGTGTGTTTGGAATGTCTTCCCAAGAAAAGTGGGGGAAATTTCATCAGTAATATCACACAAAACTACAAGACCAAATGCTATCTAACTGGTCCTTTACTGGCCAAATTAATAACTAATTTCTATTGGGAAAAATTTCAAGAGATTTTGTACCACAATGCCTTTCTGTGAAAAGCATTTTCTGAACTCCCTCAGACACTATTAGAAAGTTTACTTAACAATTTTAATATGAAAATAGTAATGCAAAATATCAAGACTTTCTAAGATTCTGAGTCAAATCATGAACTATTCTTCTCAGCTTTTCCTTTTCATGCCTCATTTTCGATGAGTTTCTCATTACAATCCTCTTTTCCTACATGAGAAAATATTTACAGACATTGTTATGCTAAGTTTTTCCCACTTTTTAAAATTCAACCCTGTTTGTTTTAGAGTAGAATTGACTAAGGAAAACTTTTTATAATCAAATACAGGGGATTTTTATTTCAACTTGTTGATGGAGGAAAGTGCAAATTAATTTTTTTTTTTTTTCACAACGTTCCTCAATATTTTTTTAATTCTATTTATTTTTATTTTGGAAGCATGCTATTTTAAGTAAGAAAATGTTAAAGGTAGTAATCTATTTACAAGAGATATTCTTTTCTTCTGAAACAAATGGCATTTCTCTGCAGTGACCATACAACAGCATCTAAAATATCGTGTTTCTTTCTCGGTGTTACCAATAGGAAATAGCAATTTTGTAGCAAATGCCTTTGTTTACTTATTATCAGCAATATGGGCATAGAGAGATAAAGTGGTCCACTGTCACATTTTGGTTGCTCATTTAAACTCCAAAGAGATATAATACCAATAACATAAGTTTTCATATCAGAACAGAAATAAATAATGGTCCTGCCGTTTATTTTTCCCCATCTTTTTTTTGCTCTCTCAACTTTGCCAGGGGAATACACCCAGGATATCACTACCTTAACAGTTAATCAATTTTTTAGACTAATGGTTTTCATGTCCTTTTGTTAGAGGTTCCCCCTCCTTTTCCTCAAGCAGCTGCTGTTTTCTCTGAACCATAGCAACCAGTCAAGCAAGCAGAATAAGCAGCGCCCTGAGAAAACAACACCAAGTCTGCTCCATAGGTGATCTAGTGAAGAGAGCTTCATAGCAACCACTCCTCCATTACTAGGCTCATAAACATGATTTCTCATCAGTGAGGAGTATCACCGTGAAGGGATATCAGTAACTACACCAGCACTTGTCTGTGGTCTGCAGGCAGATAGAGTTGAAAAATTTCTTTCAGCGGTCTTCCATGTATTTTGGATCCCAATGCCACAAGGGAAATTCTTTCTGTTCTAGGGACAGGCCAGCTTGTAGTAGCAGAAAACTTTAGAAAAGGCTGCACAGCTGGAAAAGGTTAGCCTAGCAGGGCCCCTCTGGTGTCTTCCAGTCAGGATTGCAGGAGCCTGGCAGAAACAGGAGCAGTGGGCAGTGAGTGTCAATAGCGTTCACACGAATTGGCACCAGCAAACATCCCCAAATGTTTTCCACAGTCTGTTGAAGCTTACCTGTCCCACCTGGAGAGGAAATTTCTTTAGTTTCACACTTTCCATCAGAGGCAGAGTAAGAAGCACTGTTGAGTTTCAGATTTTCCTACCTCATAAGGGAAAGATGTGTCAAAGTAACAGACAATTCTTAAGATAGTTTTCGGAAGGAAAGGAAGTAAATATAAATCTACTACTTTGTCACAACTTTCCTATGAGTGTTCTTAGAGCACAAATATTTAAAAAGCACAAGATTAAAAGTCAAGTAAAACAAGAATTATGAACTACATGAGCTTACATAGTGGTTAAAATTTAATTCTGATTTTCTCTTTTAGTAGATATCATAACTTTTTTGTAATTCCTACGGTGGTTAATGACAGTGAAGAAGGTAGGCATTTACATGTTTTGGAAAAAAATCAAGTAACTAACTCAATGGAAGAATTATTGTTGCATTTTGTATTTTTATTCAAAACATGATTTAAAATTTATGAGAATCATTATGTAGTCCATGTATACTGTTGACTGAATGTAAATGAATGTCACTCCTCTGGGGCAAGGCTTGTATGCCTAACTTGCATTTTCAGATTAGAGGAATGACAAAAATTCCTATCACTTTTAAAAGTTTTCAAAAAATTGCATCATTAAAAATTCAAATAACATCTGATTTAAGGTAAGAGGCATCTAATTTTTAAAGTTTCCAATAAAATCCTCCTCACCTGAAAGCCTGTTATTGTAGCCAATGAACACCAAGTGAATGTATCAAATTATCTGGGATAACTTTGCACAATCTGAGGTTTCCAAGCCCAGTGCAAGGAATAATTAATTATACCAGTTGCCAGTGAGGTGTAGCTTTGCCCCTCAGTCGGCTGTTTGTGAAAATGTTTCTTTCACAATTTGAAGAAACACAAGAAAGTCGTTTCCCTGGGTTACTGCAGCTGGGAGAGATACTGCCATTCACTGAGCAGTATTGCTATAGGAAGCTCCAACAGAGTGCAAACAGACTTTCAAAGCTGAAGTGAAACTTTACGACCTTCCAATTAATATATAAGAGGATAACTGGAATGCGAGATAATAAGAATAAAAAGTCCATTGAAGTATTTTATTCACATATGAAGCTTTTCTTCCATTTATCTTAATTTTCAGACTAAAAAGTGGTTGTTACTCTTCAGTTTTCTTTCAAGACTTTTTTTTCTACTGCTGTTTGTGTCCTGAGTTTAATTAAGCTTTATGAATTCCTTACAGCTGGAAGATTTAGCAAAGGCTTAGATATGTTTTCCTGGCATGAACACTGTTATTTTCAGACTGAAGCTGGTTTTAATTGGATGGTGGAATAAATAGTTTATTGCAATAAGTGAATCAAATTCGTGTAGGAAACTACTGAAATATTTACAGCACAAAGAAGAAATAAATGATCCATTAGGATGCTATAGTACTCGATGCAGATGTAAGTCTTAATATGAGACAGTGGTCATAAAAAAAAGGGAAGCAAAAAGAGATTTTACTAACCTTTGGAACAGGTCTTAGTATCTTAACCATCTATACTGTGCTATCTTTACTCAGTAAATTACACATACCACCATGATGACATCACTCCAAGGTCCTCAATTAATCTACCCTTTTTATGATCTTTCACACCTTTCATTGTGGTCAAGAACCTTGTGAAGGATGTAGTGGATGCTAATATTTATACAGCACTTAATGAAATTGGGTCCTGACCTGGCTAAGCACAACTGTTATATAAACACGTATGGAAAAAAAAGAGAACTGCTGCAGGGCTCAGCATGCATTTGTTCCTAGAACTCAGTTTTTGTTGGTCTTCTGGGCACAGGAAATATCAGATTATTATGACACTCTGACTGTGGTCTGTCAATAAATTAATATTTAACAATCAAGAGAGATTAGGAACTGAATGTTAGCTTTAGAAAAACACTCAAAAATTCCAAACTAAGCTGCTTCCTTGAAAACAATAGGCAAAGCCCAACAGAAACCAATTAACTTGAAGGGTTAAATAGACATTTGGAGAAGTGCCATACTTAAGATTTGAAAAATATAGGTTTAGGAAGAGGAGTGACCTCATATAGAAATGTTAAATATAGAGTTTGTAAAAAACACTTCAGCAGTCGAATGGCAAAGGTGTGGGAAGGGCTACTTTTTTCTCTCTAGATATAGAATGTAACAAGAATATTGACAGAGAGACAAATCTTGATCTTTCTTGGAAAAAGAAAAAGTAAAAATGTAGTTTAACAGACAAATATAAGTAAGAGAATTTTGCAGGTATATCTTAAGAAAGTGTTATTTTCTTAAAATAGTTTGTTTTATGGAAGTACTTAGCTTTTTGGGTGCTTCAAAAATGTTTTCCTCTGACTCTGTAGCACTGCTGTAGAAATACATGTGTGTAAAGAACCCAAAAAAAAGAGCTTCTCTACCTCACTGTAAAGATTTAACAGGTATTTTTTCTGTCTGACATTGAGGCATACTTAAAAACAACTGCAGCTGGCAAGTAAAAGGAGAGGTTGAGAGGTAAATGCCAAAGAGTACGTGCAAAACCATCTCAAATTCAGTTGTGCTGTGTTCATAAAATATTTTCTTTCTAATCATTTAGCATTTTTAATCTCCTTATCACTGCAAATGATACATTCATCAGTATGCAAGTGACTGCATTTCTTATTTCTATTCAAGAAATTTGTCCTCTAGCTGTTGTTTTGACCTTTTGTTTATGTTTACAAAACTAAGATTGAGTGAATGCAGAAGGAA
>VZTN01035836.1:4228-27361 GCA_013400515.1 Erpornis zantholeuca | reverse complement strand
TACATTTCTAAGTGCTTCATGACATGTGTTAAATTACTGTAGGCTTCACAATCTGCAGCTCAGTAGTGTTGTGGAATTGGATAGTTCAAATTTGTTCCCTTAGTTCCATTTCAACACAGTGGCTCAGCTTCTCTTGCAGAATAAAAAATGCCTTTTGCTTCTTTTATTCACTATCTGATCCGAATTCTTCAACTTTGGCATGATTATGGTTGATGACCTAAGGATTTTTCATGTTATCATGGAGTGAAATACTTTCTCAATTGTATTTTTTAGCTGATGGGCCCTTCCATTTTGTATCAGTTAATTTGTCATTACTCTAAGTTTGTGTCTAAAGTGCAGGATGTAGAAGCCCTTCTCAGGCTGTGATAACTAGATACATCTGAGCTTCCTATCAGCCAGGATGGTGACATGCAACCACCTCCTCCTGGCCATTCTGTCCAGGCTAGATTAGGCCTTAGTATATAGTTGTAATTTAGATTATAAACTTTTGTTAAAATCAGTGAGTCTACCTTTCAGAGGGTCTCATTATCTTTGCACTGCTTCAAAGCCGAGTGAACCTATGCATGTATTTGAATTGATGTTAAGTCAGAATGTGAACTCCATTTCTGTGTTTGGACATGTTCACTCCATTTCAAAAATCAAGACTGAAAGAATTATTATGATTCATTGTGATTCAGAGCTTCCACCTCTCAATCAAGCCTCTCGAAGAAAAGTCACAAAACAATAAGTATTGTGGACAAATTCAATGCAAAACTGAAGTAAATTGGTTGTGGCATTTTTGTTTTATCACTGCAGAGAAAGCTAGGGACATATCCAAGTCTCTGCTTTTAATGAAACAAGTATGTCCAAGTTTCCTCAGCAAACCTGATTGCCTAGTCCTCAGCTTATTCTTCCATTTTATTCAGCACTTGGAATGAATAATGATAAAAATCAAATAAAAACAATTCCTGCAATTTTGCATTTGAAATCAGATGTCTAAATTTTAAACCTGCAATATTACAAAAGCAATATGAATATCCTACCAGTAAAATAAGAAGAAAATTTAAATGCAGAAACATAATTATTGCTTCTCCCTAAAATACTAAGAAATATTAAGAAATACTTCTTTTTATTTATTTATTCATTGCAAACATCTACCTTCACACCTTTGTAAAAATATTCCAAAACTATAATTTGACCTTGAAGTGGGTGGCATCTTATTCTGGACAAGCTATTTTTGTGTGACAGAGAGATGAGTATTGTCCTTAGCAGATCTTCTTTTAAGAATTCAGAAAACAATTGCAGATGAAAGAATATCTATAATTTATATTCAGAACAGCAACTCAATAAATAAAGTTAACAGTTTAGAAAAATTATAACAAAAAAGCCTTAGGAAATTTTTAGTGAAGAAACCCTATACTAAAGGGAATCTTTTTATACTTAGTGTTAGTTTGAAAGGCAAAATTCTGTACAGTTACAGAAAAATAACTAAGGCAAGAATTTAAAGTAAAATAGCTGGTTTTAGTAGCTGTTCAGATATCCTTTTTTTTTTTTTTAATTCTAAAATCAAGCTTTTAAACTTTGCTGGCATCATAGCAGATCAGTTAATTTGGTATTATTTATATCTGAAAATCTGTAATGTTATTTTTCATTTCATTCTGACAGTATTGCAAAAATTATTTTGGAAGTTATTTTTAGCCCTCAGTAGTGAAATTCTCTAGGTGAAAACTGTAAAATTCTATAATGTAATTTATATTTGACTTACACTTGTTTCTTTCTTTTTCAAATGTCCTTGTTTGCTAATTTCTTCTATTTGAGCTAAATTATTAGCTAGGATTAAATGAATTTTTTTACCATGTTTGTATATATTTTTCTTTTAGGAATAAAAAAAGCAGAAAGCTTTTATGTGATCACCATTCCATGCTCATTTTCTTAGCATTACTTTCTTTAAAGTTAGGGCTCAACTTATAAAACAGGTTTTTTTCTGAGAATCACAAGTGCTTCAAGGAGGTTTCTGTGATAGTGTCCTTGGGTAAATTTATATTTTTTTTTACCGAACCACCTCTCCTACATATTGTCTATTTGACAAATAGTTTCACTTCCACAGCAGTTTTCCTTTGTAGCCATATTTTGGTCATGGCTCATATTGTTTCAGCTATTTGTTTCTATTTAAGAGTTCCAATATCTCTGCATTTATTCTAAGAAGCCACTATTATGCCTACGAGCTTCAAAGAGATTTAAACCACCTATTAGCACAAGGGGGCTTCATAACTGCAGAGTTATGTTTCATCAGTCCTATCCATCAAAACATGATTGTCTGCATCATGGGGAAGTTAAGACACTGGACATATCGAGTTCTAAGGTCACACAAATAGATTCTACTCCTGAAGCTTGTCAGGTGCATCCAGCTGGAACACCCCAGGGTCAGGGACAATACCACACCTGTTATAGTCTGGGAAGAAATATTTGCTGTTGAGTGGAGAAGGAGCATATATTTGTGAAAACAGAACACATATATTTGGAAAGAAGCAGAAGCAAACTGCAAAGAAGTCCAAACGTTGTATTTTGATCAAGGTAAAAGCATTTGTCTGCCAGAGGCTGAGAAGTGAGAAGCAGGCTTTTTCTTACTCATGATACAATTTGGTACCATATTCTAAAAATCATATCAGTTTTCCCCTTTGGATTATCAAAAACCTTTGTATTATCTGTTCCATAACAGTTTTGTAACCCTGGGACAGATTAATCTTGTCGCCTGTATGGGGCCACTTATTTTTATGAAAAAAATTTAAGTCAAGTCATACAATAACCCTCACAGATTTTTATTTTCCATGTTAAAAAAAAAAAGAAAAATAGGACTCCACCAGTAACTAAATGCAAAGAGAATTAATAAGATATTTCAAGCACCAAATGTCACAAAAGCATCACCAGACTAAATATTCAAGGGCAGACCATTAAATTGGTCTCTTGCATTCTTTTAAATGTAATTTTAATGCAGAAACAATCTCAGCAGGTGGATAAGGTTAAGTGGGAAACAAACCAAACCAGAATTGTACTCTGTTTACTGTAGAGGCTCAGAAAGGGGTGATGCTATGTAACTTTTTATGCCACCTTCACACCCATGCAGGTGCCTTCCAAACAAGGAAGAGCATTCCCAGATGCCTGACATGGGCAAACATCTGATTAGTGATGCACAATATCACCCATTAGACCTTAAGGGCAGATGGAGTCTGTATTTGCAGGATATCTTTGGTCAAGTTGTGAGCAGTCTGGTAATTGATATGCACACTCTTTGATTGGAAAGAACACAGAAATTGATGATAGGCACTTGTTTATAGTCCTCACTGCACCAGCACAGGGATTTCATTTGCTGCTACGCAGGCAGAGTCAATCCTCCACGAAACAAGGCAATTTTAAAACACCAGATATACAATAGTAAGAATGACTGTAGAAACTTGCTCTGAGAGGCCAACACCCAATTCCTAGGTACTGTAAATACAGACAGTTCTCTCAGCACACTCAGAATCAGCACCAAAACCAAAAAATAAAAACCCACAAATGTATTTAATGCCCAGAAGCTGTTACTCAAAATGGTAATTGTCCAGTCTAATATTGTGCCTCATTTTACTGAGAGCATGACAGATTTCTGGTTTTCTTCATCCTAACTGTTAGAAGTGCTTTATTTTTGAAAGGAAACCTGAACAGACACTTTAGATGTCAATTTACTTATGTAGTTCAAGTTCTTAAGGCCCACTAAGTCGTGAAATAGTTAATGACATACATACAAGTAAATAATAATTGTTCCCAGTGGAAACAAACCTCTATTTATATAGCAATTAGTGATTTTTCTAAATATAGCCAGTTCAGGGGCAAACCCCAGGATTTACTTTTTCTCCATTCAGGATCAAATACTCATATATGAAATTTTAGTTCCAAATATGTATGCAAGGTTTAAAGGGGTGTATTTCCAAAGTGCTATGTCATTGCTTAATCATAGAAAAATGTTCAAATCTGGACACTTTGGCACAAAACCTCAAATATGAAATGAATCCAGGCAGTGTTACATGAAAATCTGGGCTTATAAACTTGAATGATCCCCTGGTAAAGATCTAAGAAATAATTCAATATATTTATGAAATATTAGTGATAGAACAGTCTTTGATGGTTTGTGTATTCTGATCTCTTTGAATTTGAATATGATAATCTTTCATTTTAAGCCTTGTGTCTGAAATGCAATGAAATTATTCTAAGAGCCATGCCAGACTCTCTTCCCATAGGACATTTGTGAGTAGGTTTTCTGCAGAAACATGGTAATTATGCTGTATTTACTATTTTTACTGTTTATGATGCTATTTGTGGGTGGGTGTGAGTGGAATAGCTTCATGTGATAATGACTGTATTTTTTATATATGCAGCTTGTTGCAGTAGCAAGGCATCTATCTCCCTGTATAAAAGGATATTAAAGTTATAATCTGCCAGCCAACATTAAATTCCCATAACTCCCAGCAGCTGAATTTGTTAAAGAAGTTGATACCCCTCTAGGTCTCTGGTGAGGGCATATGCTGCACCATGATACACTGCTTATCTCCAGGCATAGCTGTCCAAACAAAGGCTTTGAGAAGGATTTGCTTCTCTGACTGGGAGAATGCTGAATTCGATGGTTATTTTTTGTAACATGTTGAAGATTCTGTTCTTGTTGAACACAGAGAAAAAACTGAAAAAAAAGATGGCATCTGGGTTCTTGAGTGGTCCACAGTGCTATTGGGGTGATGGGATAATGAGATTATTTTAATTACCTAGCCAAAATAAACTTTTTCTTCCAAAATCAACTAAAAGAAAAACAAACAAACAAACAAACAAAAAAACCAAAAAAACAAAACAAAACAAAAAACAACCAAAAAAAAAAAAAAAAAAAAAAAAAAAAAAAAACAAAAAAAAAAAAAAAAACCCCAAAAAAAACCCAACAGAAAAAGCAAGCCATTTTAAATAAATGCAAATGTCCTTTGTTTTCTTTATCCCCTGGTCACAATGTTAGGACCTCTTTGCCAACCTCACCTGCTGCAGGCAAGACCCCAGGAAAACCAGGCTGTTCCCTGTAGCACTCTGAACACAGGGGAGCAGTCACTGATTAGGACCTCAGGCTTCTTCTCTACTCCCCTGTGGCCCTACTCCAGTATTTCTGTCCTCTTTTTCCCTAAATCCCTAGTTTCTTGTTTCACTGATCTTCAACGATCCTTTTGTACTCCTTCTACCAAAAGATTCCCCATTACATTACTCCTTTCTATTAAGTCCCAAGGTAAGTAAAAAGAAAGCAAAATAGACCCATACTGTCTTAATGACTACACTGATATTATTGGTAAATTGAGTATACTATTCTATGTATTTATGCTATGTCTCTTAATTAAAATGGTAACACATCTTTTCTTGGGAAGTCTACAATCTGTGCATTTTTCCCCCTAAATTTAAGTTAAATTAAATTGAAAGCAGAAAACAGATGAACAGCTGTCTATAATAATAGGTTTGTAAGTTATTTAATAGACACATAAACAGTTTTTGGTATACAGATAGGGAAATGGGACATATGGCAATAGTGAAGAGCAATTATGACATTTTTTGAACATGCTAATAACACATACATGTAATCATAATCTCTTTAAAGCTTCCCTTGTTGGAAGCTCTTAATCTTCAAGTTGTTTTTCTACAATTACATCCTAGCAATGATGCAATATATTACCATATGAAGCGTGACTACTATTGTACCTCTTAAATGTCTATCAGAGGCAATGCTTTAATAACATAAATTACCTCAGGATTGAAAGCATATTTTGAAATGACTCTGTCTAGCTGTCAAAATCTTTATTGCTATATATAAAAAATGATGGAGTTATATTTGCAAGACCATAGCACTTAGGAAGCCTTTGTAGTCTCTTCAATAATTTTTCTGCATCAAATATTCATTTTATTCTCAGTTCTTACCTCATTTTCTGCTAATGTTATCCCGTTAAATCTAAATATGTTAGAACTTCAGTCCTCTCTTACATTTCAGATTTCTGTACATCTTGACTGAAAATATGGCAGGAAAGTATTATGTGTGATTCAGATTCATGTGTACATACCAGTATCCTCACTAGACTGATGGCGCATTTTTTCTTGTGATTATCCCTGTAATGTTTCCTCTTTGTGGCTGCCAGATAAAAGCTTGATCACAGTTCAGAAAAGATGGGCAAAAGAGTAATGGGCTGAGTTGCCTGCACATGAATTGTCTCCAGACTTGACTCTGGGAAAATTAGATTGATTGTAAGCAGAAAACAATCTTGTCCTCGACACTAAGACACACTGACTTAAGACATTTTCATGTTACCCAAGATGATTAATTTAAAATATTATATGCAGTGTCATGTGTTTGCTGGTTGTTATCCCCTTTTAAAAGTAATTTACCTCATTGCGATCACAAAAAGAATGAAAAAGAAAACATTTTCTGTAAATACATACATGTATCTTTTTTAAAGAGATAAACTTAGTAAAAAGTGAACTGACACTATTTCAATTATAATCTGTACTGATGATCAATTGTAGCAGTGATAACAGTGTAGCAGTTACAATTGGTTGTATGCATGTTAGAGGTCCCTTCCAACAGGATTTCTTGCTGGATAGGGCACTGATCTAAAGAGCTGGCAATTTAATACAAGACAGGCAATATCCCTTTCCCTTACAAAGATTTTTTTAGTATCTTGAAGATCAATGAGTTGGTGCCTGCGTGTCAAGAAAGCATGTTCATTAATTTTATACCAACATTTGATACACACGTGCCCATGTAGAGGTGGCCTTATTTGATGGAAAAGGCCTGCTGGTTTGGTAAATACTGTCCAGTGTTGTTACAAATTCCTTTGCCAACAAGTGCTGAAATCTGTTCTGTTTCTACTGTGAGCTTGTGGAGGGGAGAAAAGACAAATTTTCCAGAGTACCAGTTCTCTTAATACTTTACATTTACAGAGCTCTGCTTCAACAGAACATTCCACCTTACTATGGAAAACTGCATGGGAAGCTAGGGAGGGGAAATGGCACTTTCTTTTCATTCAAGAAAGTCTTAGGTTGAGATAAGAACAATTTAATGAAAAGAATAATGAGATGAGAAAAGGGACTGTAACAGCAACAATATTAGTAACAAAAGGTTTAAGAAAAAGGAGTGATTTACAAGTAAAATCCATGACAAATACCAACTGGTTTCTTCTTCCTTCCCAACCATCAGAAGGGGCACTCTTCTCTAAAACGTGGGCATCCCTTTCCCAGTGCCCGGCAGTGAGGTGAGGGAGCACAGAATACTGGCCACACCCATAGCCCCAGGCTCTGCCCCCTCATGGCTGCTGCAAAAAATTAACTCTGCCCTGGATGAAAGTAGGACAAACCCTAAGTTTCTGCTGTTTGGAGGAAAAATAACTAAACAAATGATACAGAGTATAAAGAGTATTATCCAGCTATGAAGATGGCATTAGCTGTGCAATTGCAGGAATAGAAAATGAACTTTTGCCTCCCAAAACTATTCTATGAATATATTGTTGAAAATATTTTGTCTAAATTCCCATCCCATGTGTATGGATTTTTTCTTTGGTCCCTTAAAATTTTGTACTCCAAATTACTATATTTTTAATCTTTAATCATGTAAACCAGCTATTATTTATGTCATATATCTGTGTTTATGATGAAAAATCATAGTAATTTGCAATTCAAATATGTTCATGTGGTTTCCTTACATTCTAAGTGCTATATACATCCCAGATAGTGAAGGTGAGAATCTATTCTAGGAAGATAGCAAGGAAAGAAACAAACACAGAAGTGAAGGATAGCATTTATAAAACTACAGCAATGACACTTGAGCACCGGTGAAAATCTTTAAATATATTTTCTGGGGGAGCACTGGATTAATGACAGCTGAGTGAAAGACTTGTCCATTTATAATAAGAGGTTTGAACAATAATAGCTAATGAATTTAATGGTGATATGAAGAGTAGGCAGATTCTGTTAGGGGCTAAAACCTATAATCAGATACACATCTTAATGACTTGGTTAACCAAGAAAGCAGATATTGTAGAAATCCCACAACACAAAGTAATGTCTGCAGAGTTAAACAATTTTTACAGACAGATAGTATAGAGAAAAATCAAGCTATTATTTGAAGGATTCAACTTTAGAAAGTAACAAAGTGGAGCTGAGACACCTTAAAGCATTTTGCAGGCAAAAATGGAAAAATTTAGTTTAAATAGCTTAATAAAAATATATGTATATGCTGGTGATTGAGACTGAAAGGATCCTAAAAAAACATGAGATAATTATTTTTAACTGGGGGTATCAAAGAGCTGCAACAGCATCACAGAGCCTCTGCAGAGGAAATATTATTCTTTCACCAGAAACTTTACAGCCAAAACCACTCACTGACTGTATAGCTGAATGTCAGGCATGATTTAATAATATATACAGTTCAAGAACCAAAATAGTGAAAAATTAGGGGAAAGGGAAATTATGCAACTGTCTGCAAAATATAACTACAGTCCCTTGAGAACAGCACTGGAGATCCATAGGTCCACCACTTTGCAAATGACATTGTAGGGGCCCCTGATAATATCACAGTCATCTAAGCACTTGTGGGGCTCCTACCTGAGTCAATTGTAAGCTTTTATAGAATCACAGAATCAGAATCAATTAGGTTGGAAAAGACCTTTGAGATCATTGATCCCAAGCTATGACTGAACACAGCCATGTCAACTAGACCATGGTAATGAGTGCCACATCCAGTCATTTCCTGAACACTTCCAGGAATAGTAACCCACCATCTTCCTGGTCCAATCCAATGTTTAATCATCCTTTCTGTGAAGAATTTCCTCCTAATGTCCAACCTAAACCTCCCCTGATGTGGCTCGTGACTACATCTCCTCATTCTGTTGCTATTTGCCTGGGAGAAGAGACTGACCCCCACTTGGTTACACCTTCCTTTCAGGAAGTTATAGAGAGCAGTAAGGTCCAAAGGAGCCTCCTTTTCTCCAGGCTAAACACCCCCAGCTCCCTCAGCCACTCCTCACAGGATGTGCTCTCTAGGCCCTTCACAGCCACACCTCTGTTGCCCTTCTCTGAACTTGCTTCAGCAACTTAATGTCCTTCCTGGATTGAAGGAGATCATATATATATATATATATATACACTGGACACAATGCATACATATGTACACAGCAGAGTATTTATCTTTATCTTGTTGTCCTGGGTTGGAAATNGATTCCCAGAGGACAAGAGCTACAGAGCTACCGCTGGACCTTCTGAGGAAGACCAGACCTTTCTCCAGGATCACCTCTTCAACAGAACTACATCCATCACTTCAGGAGGACTGCAGCCACCACCTTATCAGACTGCCACTGTCCCCTGACTAACAGGGTGTCATGTTGTATCTGAGTCTGTCAGTTTAAACCAGTATTTTCTCCTGCCTTGTTTTATATATATATGTGTATATATAATCATTAGTAAAGAACTGTTATTCCTATTTCCCATCTCTGCCTGAAAGCCCTTGATTTCAAAATTATAATAATTGGGAGGGAAGGGGGTTGCATCTTCCATTCCAAAGGAGGTTTCTGTCCTCCTTAGCAGACACCTGTCTTTTCAAACCGAGACACTTGTTAATAAGACAATATTTGGACTTCAGTTATTTCAGCTTGGTTTCCTTACAGTCTTACTAACATATGCAAAGCAAATATGCATTGTTATGAGGATATTTTATGGACTATTTTTCATTCACTAGGAAAATGCATGACTGGTGATAGATCAATTTTCTACTCTCCATCTACTAAAAGTCATAAGAAATCCTAATTGCAGAGAATATTTCACATAACTATATGCAATAAATCTTGTCTTTCTAATAACAGCCTTCATCTTCCCTAGGAAATATTTTTGAGTTCATAGATCAAAGGTCATTGAAAATCACTGCCCAGTGATATAAAGTATTCCTCAATCCATTGCAGATGTTTCCCGCAGAAAACTGTCATGATCAGGTAAAATTAAGAGCCCTGTAATATGTTTTTTTATCAAAAAAATAATAAGAGATTTTTATATTAGTACCATTAGTACTAGGCCAGCCATAGTTAGCTTGTTCCCCTTCTAAACAATCTAACTCCTGGACACATAAACATATCCCAGCACCACTCCAATCTCAGTGCTTTTTTTTTTTTTTTTTGCAGAAACCTTCTATCTTCCAAAACACTCAATCTGAGAAGAGCAACCAATTCTCAAGCTTTGGTCTTGCATTTCCTCATGAGCTTTTGTTGCCTCCAAGACAAAACATGATTTCCAAGCAGATATTCCTTAATCGATTTGAAGAAATATTTTGGCTATCTCTATTGCCTCTGGGTGGCTGTACTTAAGGAACTCTCAAGTGTGTTGGGGTTTTACTGGCCTTGAGAAACAGATGACTTGATTCATTCCATAGAGTGAGTTTGAGGAGGTCAGTAAGCAGCTTGAACAGCTATGGACATTTTGTTTAAGTCCCAACGTGTTGGTACAGACACAAGATTAATGTACAGAGATTTTATTCCATCACTTAAAGAAGTCAGTATCTGACTTTATGTCTGGCTGTAACATTTTAGCTCCATCTTGTCATTTAGAAAATCTCTCAAATACAAAGGTTCCAGTGAGAACAACATCTCTTGCTTTCCTGCTTATGATAGAAAAAATATGGAGGAAAGTACTGGAGGAAAGCAGCAGTTTGATCTCACAGAATCAGGGAATAATTAAGGTTGGAGAAGATCTATAAAATCATTGAGTCCAGGTGTTAACCCAGTGCTGCCGAGCCTATCACTAAACCATGTCCCTAAGTGCCACAACTACCTGTCCTTTAAATACTTCCCAGTGCAGCTAGCTTGTGTGTTTGACTACATTGTCAGGGAAGAAATTATTCCTAATATTCCATCTAAACTTCCCCTGGAGCAACTTGAGGCCATTTGCTCTTGTCCTGCAACTTTTTATTTGGGATCATGAACAATCCAGAGTAAAGGCTCACAGAAGAAGATTGGTGTGAGGATGTATGCTCAGACAAGTATTCTTAACCAATGTTTTAGGAGGAATTTAAGATGAAACTCTGTATAAAGCATGGAATTGCTATTTTATCTGGAACATAGATAATCATATTCTTATGTCTTCACTTTCTGAGAACATAGCATGAGTAAAATCCAGGAACATCTGGTTTCCTGCAATCTGCATATCCTCAGACATCTAAGCTACAGATTTTGATGACAGTGCTCACTGTAGGACACTCAATGTTCTGAAGGAGGATTTCTTCAGTGGTGTACATACAAATCATGCATACCAGGCTGTCATCGTTTTATCTATTGTCTTCAATAAAATTATCATATGTGCTACCAGATGAAGACTTTAAAATGGATGAAGTTAATTAATAATTTTTTTGTTCAACAATTTTGCACTTACTCCTTGCCAGAATCTTTTCTATTTCCCAAGATTTGATCAGAAATTGACCAGAAATTTGCCTGGCACTAAATTTTTGTGCATCAGGGCTGAGATATTTTCCAGGCATATTAATGCACTTGTAAGAGAAAAATCTTATATGATAATTTTAAAGAATTAAATTTTTTAAGAGTTCTTATAAGGAAATTTGGTTTATTCTGTATATGATGATGGTCTTGCATGCAGCATTCTCACTCCAGAGTCACTTGGGAGTATGTGTTTTCCATTTTTACCATAAATTACTGAACTTGTCTACTTTTTTTCATTCTACATAGACAAGTGTCTTTTTTTGGCTGTTTAGAGTCCCTAGGGATGTCCTTCATAAAAAAAGAAGGGAATTCTATCTGCTGAGAGTTGCCCAGGAATACAAATGCTGATCTTACAAGCACATGGAGCAACAAGAACAACACAACACCTGCTTCTGTACCTCCAGCTCAAAGTCCTGATAATTAGTTCTCAAGCTGAACCTGCTCCTATGATCCCAGCATCTCAGAGACTAGTTCTTTCTGTTGACACAATAGGACTGTCAGGGTTAAAAGGAATTTTTTTAACTAAGTTCCTGTTACTGGACATGACAAAAAGATATGTATGCAATCTAAATATTTGGCACATGTAAATTAAGAAGTCAGCATTTTCTCTTCCTTTCAAACCAGATTTTTTTCAAACTAATATAAACAACATTCTTTACATGGCATAAGTTGTTATCTTTTTAGAAAAAAATATTTGCTTCTCTCAGTTTTGAAGAAATATGTCTGATCAGATTCTCATTTTGTATCAAAGTTCTTAAAAATAGTAGATGATAAATGCATTTTAATAAGATTTTATCAGATGTCTCTGATTTCAGTTGACTTTATTCTCCAGAATTTTATTAGACTGCCTTTTTAAAATGAAAGTGTGTCCCTAAATAGAGTGTCAAAGGAATCAAAGAGTAGGTTGCAATTCTGCATCTAAGTATTTTCATTATCATCCTGCAACTTTGAATTGGATTTCAAATATTTTGTGCATTTTGTTGTTTCCCACTATTCACAAGGTGAGCAAAAGAGAGAAATGTAAATGAGTACAATGCTCAGTAATAATTATGATAAATTTAATTTTCCTTCTAGAAAAATATATATTGTATTATTTGAGAAAATTATTTTACAAAACACAAGCTAATTTGTAGCAGACATTTGCATAGTGTTTTCGTACATCTTTTTTACATTGATTATACAAATAAAATAAAACTAAAAAAAGTCACTGTATGTTTCTGATTTGACAGTCTTGCAGTTCCATAATATAGATATAATATCTCTGAAAACACTTTAGTCTGTTCTGTTCAGTTTCTTGAATTATATAAAAAATATATCACATTGTCCTTCATTCTATGTGTTCTGATCAGCATAAGTGTATTCATGGGCCATAAACATTTTTACTTGAGAGTAGTATTCAAGCAGTAATAAAGAGGAAAATAAAATATTTTATTCCTCATCTTTATTCACTTTTCAGACTTTGAGGGCTTATTGATTAAGGTGCTGAACTTACAGTTCTGAGGGAAAATCCCTCTTTTCATCTTCACAGCTCTATCAATTTTTCCATATTGTTTTGAGTAGGACCTAAATCTAGGAAATTACTTTAAATTTGAATAGCCTCTTCTCAAATGGATTATTCATGTGCCTAAAATTCAGCAGTATAACAAGTTTCAGGTTTCAGTTGTAACAGTCTAAGGATAGCAGGCATGGAAGTGGAGAGATAGGGAATTTGCAGTAAAACTATTACAGGAGCTGGGTTTTGATCAGAGTGCCTGCACACTCCTTAATGAAAGCAGCGACACTAAGGTCAGATCCCTTGACCACTCTGCTACCAACATCACCTCCACAGTCATATATAACAATTAGCAAAACAGAAAAGGAGGGTATGAGAGAACTGAGTACACATTACAGAACCAAGTAATCCTGGGAATTTCTGTCATACATTTTCTTTGTCACTATTTAATACAGACTTACAGGGATTTGGTAAGGGATTTGAAAAGGAAATCAAAGTTCTTTTACTTCAAAGTAAAAGAGTGATCAAGTTCATGATGCAACTATTTTGTTACTGATCTTAAGTAATCAATATCTCTTGTATATTAATAATTCACATCAGCGAGCCATTTGGCTATTAAGCTTCATGGAAGTTCTGACACTGTCACACACATAATCTGTGTGTGTGTATCTGTCTGCCTGTCCGTCTGTCTGTCTGTCCTCAAATAAATGGACAAAAATCTACATTTATTTGTGTGTGGATGTATGCATACATATTTACATAGAGGCATGTACTGGGGGATACAAGGAGGTACTTGCTTTTCAGTTAACTAAAGAGCATCAGAACTGGCTCAGTGTAGAAAGACTTTCTAATTCATGACACTTCCTAGAAATCACAAGCCATAATCAGCACAGTGGAAGCACCCTTTTTATCTTTTCTACCTCTTGTGTAAGATTTTTTTTCACTTTAATGAAAAAATGAAAAAGACTTTTTTAGATAATTGCCTTTAGAGAATAATAAATCCATCTGAAACACATTCCCAAGGTCAAAACCTAAAAATATTTACTGCTTATTACCGAGCTACAGAAACCAGTATGTGAACTTTGTTATGGGTCTATACTAGAAAATCCTGCCTGATTTTAGTCTGATATTCTGACTGAGAAATATTGTGGTGAGACTAAATTTAGTGACAAAAGTGACGGATTAAAAAAAAATTATAGAAATTTTTCCTTTCAGAATGCAGGAAAGATAAATTTACGATAAGAGTTTAGTAATCACATATATTAAAAAAAAACATTGTCTGACCTACATTTTTAAGAGTGAGCAGTACTGAAAACTTTGTTACACTTGAATTATGATGATCCCCTTTCTCTTTCTTAGTCCCATTTTGCATTCACAGAGTATTATTATTATTATTATTATTAATTTTTCAGCAACAAGAAAATTGTTGCTCTCCATATATTTTTCATTCAGGTTCCATATACCTGTCTTTCGTGTAAATAAACATAGAACTACCACACATTTGCTTTTGATTGTCAATTCAGTATCCTTTTCACTAGAAAGCTAATCCAGGTTAACCAAGAAACTCTAATTTTAGTTAGGCTGGGCTAACATTAGCATGCCAGTAAATAGCATGTGAACTGTACTTGCGTGGTTTTTTTAGCTTTCAGAATTTACTGCTAAGGTTTCTATTATTTCCAGATGACAGGACATGGTGATGAAAAGTATGGGAAAATATGGTTAAATTAATGGGTTTCCTGCAAACTAAATCATTCTGAATCATTGAACGTGGCTTCTGCATTATCACATTGTTTCTTTAAAGTAAAAAAGGCAAATTACAGTGCTGGAATTTCCTTAAAAAGATTATCTGATGAACTGATTCCTGCAGAGGTGGTGAAATGTCATATATTCTTGAGCTTGATGTACACACGTTCTCCAGAAAATCTTTAAATCTGTGACAAAGTCAGAGGCAGTGAATTTATATTCCCACTGGTTATGTTACCATTATCATGACACGTGTGTAGAGCGATTCTATCTAGACTGAATGTTGTTCAGCTTTCTTCATTTTAAAGAGTTCAGAATATTCTGCAGTAGATTAAAACTCAAAATCAGAATACCATTGGAAAGAGAGGTTTATTTTCTTCACACAGGAAATTAAGATTGGCTGTTATTAATTTTCAGATATCAGAGGCATGCAAAATACACCAGACAGGTGCTTGTAAATTATTAGAGCTTAGCAGTGTACCCACGCTAAATGGTAGCCTGTAACAGATTTACCAAAAAAATTATTTAAAATACATTTTTAATGATTTGAATACCTGAGGTATCGATCTCTCCTAATTGGGATAGATGACTGGGTCTTTAGATATGGCATGCAAATCTGTTTTTAAAAGAAATGCAAATGTATTCCTGTAGTTTTTTTGTCTTCTTATATTGCTGCAGTGCTAAAAGCTACTGATGTTCTAATACCTTTAAAAGGTGCTTTGAAGGTTATAGAGATGCCAAAGGAAATGCATGCTGTGCCTATAGGAACATCCTGTCTGTACCTGGATTGACTAGGAAATTGTTCATTACTGCAGGTTTTTCCTGCTCTTCCATCTCTACATTGTTCTGTCTTCAAATTTTGTATGGACCCTTGCACCTGCGTGAGGTCACCCAGCAAGGGTGTCTTGCTTGGTGCTTGCAGGTACATTGCAGAATCCCAAATGCAAATCCAAATTTTGAGCAAGTACTGAAGGCATCATCTGCTGAAACCTACCGACACTGGCTGCAGGGTGTCTCCTTATCAACACTCCCTGTACATATGGTGTATGCAGAAGGGATGAAGTACACTTCAGAGCTGGCAGGAAGGAGCTGTGAGAGAGTGGAGCATATGGTGATCCTGTCATGCATTCCTGCATCTCAGCTGGATTCTCACGAAGGAAAGCAATATGCATTTGCCTCTTAGCCGCTGAAGGTGGCTGCAGTAGCTTCCGGGTAGATGTAAAATCATAAGATTGGAAGCATGAAACCACAGAACATTTTTCACCCCATTGATATGTCCAAGGCAGAATTATGTAGGTCAGTGGTGACAAACACTTATTGAGACCGAAGACACTGTTAGATGAAATTGGAAAGATATTAACTTCCCAGAAAAATTCAATTTAAATGCTTTTACTATTCAGAACTGTCTAAATCTCCTTTACATTAAGTCCTTTTCTACTTACCATGAACACAGAATATTGTCAAATCTGCTGATCCCTACAGCAAACCTGAAAATGGTTGCAAACAGTTATTTACTGCTGCTGCCTAGCTGATGTTTTTGTCTTGCATTAACACCTTGGACTTGTCTTTCAAATGACACCTTGCACTTTGTCTCTGTTGTGAGTTCTAGGTATATTATAACTTGTTCTCCTAACTAATGAGAACTCTAACTCAGGACAGACCCCAGCAGAATTTCACAATTGCATTCCTTTGTTTTGACACAGGGCTCATCATAACTACTTTCAGAATTTGATACAAGTAGCTTTGCATCTTTCTTCTTATATTTTCATTGAGTCCATTCTTTCATCCTTAAGATTATACTAGTAGTGCTGAAAATTTGCTAAAGTCAAGCTATATATCAACTGGTTTTCTTCTACCCATGTAGTTTGCTAGCCTGTGGGAGAGAGATATTAAATTGATTTGGTATTGTTTCTGGTTGATAATATGCCAGCTGCTATTCATTTTTGTGTTTCTGTCTAGGTTTTTAAAAACAATTTATATAGATCTTCCAGTACTTTTCCAGAGGCTGATGTTAAGCTGTTTGGTCTGTTATTTTCTGTCTTCTCCTTTTTGCATTTCCATTTGCTTGAACTATGTTTGCCTGTCTCTCCATTCTAATTTCTCAGAGATAACAACTAATGATACTGTGATTTCATCAGCCAGCTTTTTAATTGCACTGTAGTGAAGGCCAGCTGCTTCAACTATTTTGAGAATATTTAGATATTGTTTGACCTGTTCCTTCCTTATTAGAGGAAGAGGTCTTACCCTCTGATAATTGCATTAATTATGACTGCTCTATGACATTTTCAGGAATGACTTGCAAAAAAATTATTAAACTCCTCATTTTTCATGGATCAGCCTGCAATAACACCACACTACAAGTAATCAACGAGTAGTCAACCAGTCTTTCCTCTTATGGAAGGATTGCTTGATATAATTTATCTTCCTAGTTAAGGGTTTTCAATTTTGTGTTGTATCAACTTCTTGCTCTCTCCCTATGCACTTATTCTGCTTTTTGTATTTGGCTATAGTAACCAAGCCTAGTTTCCACTTTCTTTTTATGTTTGAAATTCACAAAACCCCATGATTTCATCAAGCTCATCTCTTATTGCACCTTTAATCTTTTTTTCCGTTATAGTTTATTTTGCACCCATGACCTTAATAATATTTCTTTATGGAACAGCCACTTCACTTTAATTTCTTTTTTCTCTCCTAGGACTCCTTGTTTCCCAGTTCTATGAATTTGTAGAAGCCCACTTTCTATAAATGCCTTGTTTTTGTTTTGTTATAGTTCCTCCTTTTTTTTCCTAAAGATCACAAACTCCATCATTTCACTCTCTCTAGATATTTTCTATTTAGGTGTTATTAACCATTTTCTGCACTTTCTGTCCATTGATGTCTCCTATTGTTATATTTAGAAGTTGTTACCAATGCAGAAGAGTTAACTGAGAGTTGACCTCTTTGCTATCTTCCTTTTCACAGAGTGAATGGTGTGTATTGAGTCTGGCTGAGTTAATTTTCCCATAGCAGCCCTCACAGTGCTGTGCTTTGCGTTGGTATTGGGTTTGCATGGCCAGATTTTGGAGGGGAGTTATAGGGGTGGCTTCTTTGAGAAGCCACCAGAAGCTTCCCCCATGTCCAGCAGAGAAAATGCCACCTTGTTCCTGGACAGACTGGCAGCTGGCCAATCAGGAATGACAGTAATAACTCCGTGATCACATATTTAAGAAGGAAAAAAAAAAGTTATAGTGAAGAACTAATTGCAATCAGAGAAGAGCAGAGTGAGAATATGTGAGAGGAACAGACCTGCAGACACCAAGGTTGAGAATGAAGGGCAGGAAGTGCTTCAGGCACCAGAGCTGAGATTCCCTTGCAGTCTGTGGTGCAGACCATGGTGAGGAGCTGTGCCCCTGCAGCTCATGGACATCCACAAGGATGCAGAGATCCACCTGTAGCCCTTGGACAAGACCCACACTGGAGCAGGTGGATGTCTGAAAGTAGGCTTTGGACCCCTGGGAAGCTTGCTGTAGAACAGGCTGCTGGCAGGACTTGTCGGGAGAGGAGTTCCTGGTAGGACTTGTGAGCCTGTGAGGCTCACATTGGATCAGGCTGTGCCTGAAGGACTGCACCCCATGGAAGAGTGACCCATGCTGCAGCAGCTTGCAAAGATCTGTTTCTCATGAGATGGAATCACATCAGAGGGGTTAATGGAGAACTGTCTCCCGTGGGAGGGATAACATGCTGGAGCAGAAGGATCCTCTCCCTGAGCAGTCAGAGAAACTGTGTGTGATGAACAGGCCATGATCCCCATTCCCTGACTCCCTGTGCTACTGGGGGAGGAGGCGGAGCTCAGGAAGAAGGGAGAGGTTAGAGGAAGGTTTTTTAATATGTACTTTACTTCACATTACCTGCTTTGATTTTATTAGTGATAAATTCAATTAATATCCCCAAGCTGAGTCTGTTCTGCCCTTGATGATATTCGCTGAGTGATCTCTTCTGGTCTTTGTCTCAAGTCATGAACCTTTTATTATATTTTCTTTCATCTGTCCACTTGTGAAGGGGAATGATAGACCAGCTTTGGTGGGTGCTTGGCATCCAGACAGGGTCAAAGCACTACAATGGGCTATACAAATTCACTTTCATTTGTAAGCCTGGTGGCTTTGAATGACTTTTGTTCCTCACAAAGTCCCTCATTACCTTCTGGCTCTGGTGATATATAGCAGATTATTCCATTATAGCAACACCATACTTTCACCTTTGCCATTGCCCATGATTTTTTCTGCACTTAAGAGATAAAATGTTCTTAAGTTATAATATATATTGCCATGTCCCTACCCCTTCCTTTTTCCCTCTTTGTCTTTGCAGGACAAGTTCCTCTCTCATATAATACTATTTTGTTGCCTTGTTATACCAGCTCTCTATTATACCTAAATCCTCAGGCTCTATTTTGTTCTGCTTTACCTGTCTGCCTATGGCAGGTTTGAACAGCAAGGTTATGACAGTGGCTGGTTTAAGGGACAGAAGAAGCAGCACAAAAAGATTTCTGCACTGTTAGTACCTCATATTTAATTTCTTCCTCCCTGCTAATAATTGGCTTAGGCACTAGGCATAAAACCTAGCTGCTGTAACATCATTTCTCTTTTAACCAAAGACTCATACTTTATATGAGTATTCTCTTTTAGAAGCTATCCACTGCACATTTCCAAGTCTTTACCTGCTCACAGTGAGTTAATCTGCTTCTCAGCAATCCTTATATTGCCTAGCCTTGCACTCACATGATTCATTGATATGACTTAAGCTGCTGACTTCGCCACTGACCTTGCATGGTTGAACATGTACTTTAATTATTGCTAATGTTGTGGTCTTTTTGGAGAGGAAATATTGATCACAGCCTTAAACAAAGAGTCATATGTAAAGTAGCCCATTATCTTAGATTTTAGTCCTTATATCATATGCGTCTGTGTCAATGGCTCCAGACTAGCTATTTGCACCTTTAATTGCACCTTGCACATGAATTCCTTGCTTATTCTTGCCTAATAGTGTGTTAATTTCTTGTAAATGTCTTTTTCTGTACTTTAGTCAGATCTTATCCTCTCTGGTGGTGATGGTGTTTTGTTCTTCCAGTCAATCATCTTCCTATGATGCTCCAGTTTTAGGAAATTATACACATACACCCCTACCCCTTGCAAGCCCCCCAAAACAACCAGTCAAACAAACAAACAACAAAAAACCCAGCAAAAAACCTGAAACAAGTGTAACTTTTGGTGGGCTCATCGTGTTTTATGACACTCCTTGTCAGAACAATTCCCTTTTCTGACTATCTTGTCCATCATGAAATAGAAGTTGTTCACTAAGTAAAATAAATATATAAGAAGATCGGGGACAGGACTCTCCATGGCAATTTTGTAAAAGCAAATTTACATATGAGAAATATCATCGTCATGTGATGTGATCTTACCACTGGCATCAAGAAGTCCTGTCAATAATAAATTTTACAACATTGTTACACCTTTATATCCTAATTTAAAACACAACATAAGAATTGAAATATATTAGGCTGCAATGCAAGTGGGTGGATTTTAGTAGTATAGCTATAAAAGGTTCCAACCCCTACAGGTTTTTTTTTTTTCCACCATGTATTATAGATTTTCTTTGTGCATGCTGCTTAGTATATCCTCTTCAGTTTTTCCAGTGGTTTAGAATGGACATACTTTCCTCAGCTCACATACACACTTCAGCATGAGTGATGCAGTACTCCACTCTAGACCAGAAACTGATTTATTAGAGGATTTAGCCTGGGCAGAAAAGACCTTTGCTACTTCCCCTCTGGGAAAAATGAAAGTGAGAGAGCTAAAACTCTTATGCCTTGCTTTTTTTCCTCAGATTATCCACTGGTTGTCTGTACTGACACTTAAGATATTTCATATGCATGCAGATACTGTACTGATATAGAAATGGTAACCCCAGAGCCTGAGGAACTCAAAGAACAGACTGAGTGCATACAAATCTGAGTTTGTAAGTGGACGTTTTATATTGTAGGTGTAGCTGTGGCTATGAGGTGAAGAAAAGAGGGACACAAGGGAAAGTTAACATAGGAATAACTTTGAGCACCTTGGGTGTGTTATCATTACCGTGTCCGGGTGAACAGAGTTTTTGAGTGATTTATTGGAGTTGTGCCAGTCTCATTTCTTATGTTCACAAAATCTACAACAGGGTTTTATGCTGGAGAGCAGAGGGAGTGTGAATTAGGGGAGAAAGGAACAATGTGTTCTAATTAGTCTGTTTTCATCTTCTGAAATGCTGTTTCAGTGTCTCCTTTTGTATCTGTTTGATAGTCCATGAATGTGAGACTACTGTGTGGTTAAATGTGGAGATGATGGCACTAGGGAGTACCCATATTTCACACAAAAACTGGAAGTGACCAACCACTAGCTTACTTGCAGCTGGTTTTGATGAGAGACTCCATCATGGATCCCACAAATCTTTTGTGATTAAAGTTTTGAGGAATTAATTTCTGGGGTTTTTTGTTGTTGTTGATTGATCTCTTTATGGCAAATGTATTTAATGAAAAAGATTCTACTTCACTCCAAGACAACTGTTCCTTTTCCATTTGCTCATGAGAACAAACTGCCGCAGGCTTTGAATGCTAACGATGGAAGACCTTGCACATCACACAGTCTGAGTGTGTTTTTATAACCAAAATTTTAAATAATCTCAGATGCATCTACCGCTCCAATATATATTCTAAAAGGTTCTATCTATTTTAAAGTCCCACAGGGATCAATCATATCCCTAATTAGTAATATAATATAAAGATATGTGTAATAGGGACAGGTGAAACTGTCATTAGATTTTGATAACAGAACTGTCACCTTCCTTCTGCCTCTAAGTTTGAGCTTCTGCTGTAATATTTAGTTTAGATCTCTCACGAAATTGCTATTTAATTGTTATTTTGAAATTAATTTTTATGCCTTCTGAGAACAAATTGCATATAAAAGAGACTATATAAATATATAGATGAGACTGTATTGCTTTTTATTCTTTTTCTCCATTAGGACAAAAACTTCTACTCAAATTCACTACTGCTGGTTTAAAATTAGACATATGTCTGTTACTTTAAGTCATGGAAGTATTTACTGCTGATTTACATTGAGATAATATGCAAGTGACAAATCCTAGTGATTTTTATGAAATCATTCCTTCTACAGTTTAAACAAATAAAAACTTTTTGCACATGTATTTGGTTTTTCACTTCATAATGAGATCCAATAATATCTACTGTCACCTGAAACTTAAGAGGGACTGAGAAAGAAATATATCTGTTTTATATTGCTAAATAATGTTTCATAAGTGATGGTAAATGATTACATGTAGATGTTAATTGAATACTGGTTAGCCAACACTAGCCCTTCAAGAACAGAATAAACTATTTCACTGGAGAATGTAGAAAGTGGAACAAGGGGCAGTGATATCTAGTTCCTATTTCTCAAACATGATTTTGCAAGCAAGATTTTAAAAAAAGAAAAATCCCCTTGATTTCATACTTTTTTGCAAGCCTAGTATAGAAAATCTCACACAACTCAGTAGAGGTTCCATATTTTTCTGCTCCATGTCCATTTGTTAGCTTTACTGAACATTCCACGCTTAGTGCCATAAACTCATTTTTCTAAATGTATATGAATTTGTCTATTCCACAAAACAGCTTTGCCACCTCAAAGCCATTTCTAAGATTGTATATTCCTCCAGAGAGAGAGCAGGGAACAGAAGAATGTGTCTGGGAACCTTGTCCATTGTCTCTCTACTTAAAAAAGCTTCAAGACAACATTAACTAGAAACATCCTCTAGATGATGACTCCTGAACTTGTAATGATGCAGAAGCCTGCTCTGCAGAGCAGCGTGAAAGAACTCTCATTCAGGGGTCTTGATGGGAATTTGTAAGCAAGGACCATTAGAAGATATGTTGATACCAAGAAGAAAACTTTATATTGTAATAGTTTTAGGCACAAAATTATGACTACTACCTACACAGTCTTCACAAGACATGCAAGAAACGTTTCCATTTTTTTCCTTGTACCAGTAGCTGTGATTTTCCATCTTCCCCCTGAGTTTTGAGATCTGCTTTGTCTCTTGTCAAGGGCTGTGTTACAATCTGCAGCCATAAAACTACGTAAATCAACATATGGAAATAGTTTAGTTAACAGGCTTTCAACAACAAAAAAGCACCATCTGTGTAACTAAGCCCTACTTACATGCTAAACCCATTGTTTCTCTTGCTAGTTTCTCTTCAGTTACACTCTATCTGTATATATAGCCAATCTTATGGACTGTATCCAGATATTGTTTGTATAAAACAACATAATACCACTTATGAAGATGAAAGCATTTCTATCTGTGGTACTGCTGCATCCAAAACTGCTC
>VZTN01035835.1:5293-26701 GCA_013400515.1 Erpornis zantholeuca | reverse complement strand
ATCTAAATAAAAAAAAAAAAAAAAAAAAAAAAAAGCCAAGAAAAAACTACCAACGTATATTTTTTAAAATCAAAATGACCCATAGAATCATAGAGTCAGAATCACAGAATCACAGAACAGCCTGGGTTGGAATGGAGCTCAAGGATCACCTAGTTCCAACTCCCCTGCTGTGGGCCAGAACACCTTGTACTAGACCAAGTTGCTCAGAACTGCATCCACCCTGGCCTTAAAAGTCTCCAGGGATGCAGCATCTGCAACTTCTCTGAGCAACCTGTTCCTGTACCTCACCACTCTCACAGCAAAGAATTTTTTCCTAATATCTGAACTAAACCTATATTCTTGCTGCATGCAAGAGGCTGAAATGGATAATGGCTTAAACATCACTAAGACCCCTGAAGGATTTTGCCCATTATGGCAAAACTGTATAAAGAAGCTGTGACCACTGAAGGCTCTAGCGGCCGGTCTGGGGCCTGTGGTTCAGACCCAGGACACTGTGACCATCCCAGAGAGAGTGTCTCACAAGAGACACCTTCCAGGGGCCTATGGCATTCGCTCAGATGCCAGGGTGCCTCTGCNCCTCAGCTGCCAGGGTGCCTCTGCAGAAGGGTGCCTGTCTCAGCAGCTGTCAGCTCGTTAGTGATTCAGCCAGAGTGATTTCAGCTCTTGCTCTGTGAGGCAGCCCCAGGCTGGACCAGGAGGAGAGAGACAAGGAGTCCATTTGGTGCTTCCACAAGGGTAGCTTTATTGTCCAGCACCTCACAAAGGGGAGGCCAGGGACAAGCTCCCTAAGGGTCTGAGGGAAGATACAGGGGTTCTTATAGGTATGCAAGGGTGGGTGTGAGAGGGTAGGAGCCAATGGGTTACAAAGAATCTACAAAGGATCTCTCAGAGGGTCATGATTCTGTTGGAGTACTGCTTTTCCCAAGGGGATCTTGCAGGGAGATTATGCAATCTTCTTATCTCAGCAGGCTTCCCTCCATAGCAGGGGCCTCTTAAGTTTGTCTGCCTCCACAGAAGCCCACAGACTAATTTGCTTAGTCCAGGTTTGCACATAGCCCTCCCCAAACTGAGGGGGAAGAAAGCAAGTTTTTGGGGGGTCTGATGGCATAACCTCTGATCAGCTAAGACAGAGGGAGTGAACTCCCATCTTCCCTTACACAAACTGTCTCAGTTGTAAAACTCCCCTCACCCCATGAAGGCCACAAACATATGGGACATTTAGGTGAGAGGCAGTTGAGGAGGTGTAATAAACCATGGTGTCAAAGACCCCCAAAGCACTGCCCAGACTGATTCCTGAGGCCTTGCATCAGAGGACTGCACGTGATCCAGGCGTTGCCTCAGATCCAGAGTCTGTTACAAGAGACGGCAAAATTTCCCCCACACACCACAGGGGAGGTATCTGGGTGTTCCCACCTGTCCTGAACGTATATTAATCCAGTGACCTCTATGTTTCATGGGACTCTCACCACTGAGAAGATCAGAAGAGGACTAAATGGACACTATCGGAATCCACGGACTGGTGATATGTTTCTACTTACTCTGCCTCTTGTTCCTCTCTTTCCCTCTCTGCTCCCCTTTTTCTGTCTTTCTTTCTCTCTCTCTCTCTCTTCCCCTCACATTTACTGTTAAATAATATCTGTACTATTGACTTCACTATGTGGCCTAATTTGCCCTTAATTCGGGCACAGGCATCTCTCTAATAGTTGTAATAACCAGATCTTAAAGCTGATTTTTTTTCCTTTGAAAAGAGACTAGCAATGGCTGTCTGGAGTCAAAGCTTTTTAAGTCAGAATATTGCTCATCCCACTTGCTGGTGCCCTACAAGTTTTCAATGCAAGTACTGCTGAAAGCTGTTTGAGAGCTTCCACTGAGTTTTCCAGTAGCTTCATTACAGTAATTGGGATCAGGAGTTAGTTATTGCTGCCCACATAGATTTTGTATAGCACACAGATAAATGATACTGCTGGAGAAAGTTGCTCCCTGGCAAATCAATTGAACAGTGCAACAATATCTCATCTGACTTTTGCACTTCAAAATGCTAGCCCATTGATATTCAGACTACATATAATCTCATGATATTGTAAAGGTTTTGGATGCCCAAATCATTCCAGGCAGATTCACATAATTTTCCTTTACCAATCATTTCATGTGAGGATTAGATACTACACACATTAACTCTTTTCACATACCAAATTACATTTTTTGCAAATCTGAATAAACTGAAGGGATTGAAGTAATATATCATTGGTTATCAACATATTATACTGGAATTGGGACATCAAGAATATTTAAGAACCATCATGCTGTCCTGCCTACCATTCTGATGACTAAAACAAAGTCTAAAAAGTACCATGAAGCAAAATTCCAGGAGCCATGAAGAGATAATAGTGATTTTGTACTTTTACAATGGAGTCAGTCAGTGCTAAACCACCCTACCCAAGCTCACCGTGAAACCTATCTTGCCTCTTCCACAGCAACACTAATATTGAGGGCAAGCCTCCTGAGGTGAGCACTAAACCATGAGTCTAATTTAGCCACACTTTTGTGCTTGTGATGACTTCAGTGATTATGCAGAATGAGAGGAAAAATTGGCTTGGAAAAAGAGCAGAAAGGTTACATTTTTTACTAAAATAAGAGTGACTTAATTACTGTCTCAAGAGTAGGTTCTTTCACTGTGATATAGTCCTGAGGACGAAGCCTGTAAATTGTCATTTCAGGAAAGATAAATGAGATACATTATGACTTCATTGTTCCTGTATGAGTTTGCCCATGCCATACGCCAGTTAGTGTATCCTCTTTATTCTTGATTCATTGCTTCCTGGATATGACCCTGCAAAATAACTTTATTTTTCTAAAATTCATCAACTTTTCTTAGTGTTTTGGCAATATTCTGCAATCTCTCTTGGGCTTCTGTGCAGGCAGAAATCCTTTGGCCTTTTGCATGAATACTATTTATTTATTTTTCATGTTTGCAACCATGAACTCCTTAAAAGTTTCATTACAAAATTTTTTAAAGATTAATTTAAAGTCATTAATCTATCTTTAAAATTTTTCACAGAAATAGTTTATTCCAGAGTGATGAGGAAAACTGGGCTGGGATTTCATCCTCATGGCTTTCTGTGACCCATATGGGCCAGAGCAATACGTTTAAGCATCAACTGGGGTAAAATGGACTTTGTTAATTTCAGAGAAAATATTTGTAGTTTTCTCAGCCTTATCAAACCAGGAATTCATATTTTCAGCCTAGTCACCTTCAGGTGGATTCTTATTCTAGTGTTACTCAGACTTTTAAGAACCCAGTGGCTGCTGTTCTTTCTCCTCATCCTCGTCCTCGTCCTCTTCCTCGTCCTTGTCCTCCTCCTCCTCCTCCTCCTCCTACTTCTCTTCTTCTTTATTAGGTACTCTTCTTTATTAGCTTAAAAAGAAAATTTTGTTTATTTCCTAATGGAAACTATTAAAAAGGTAAAAAAAGTATTTGTTTCTAGGGTATCATTCCACCAGAACCCAAAGACAGCACATGGCAGAGAATATAAAGAAACTGTGTTGTGCTCTCTGAGACTGCTCTGAAATGCCTGGAGTAGGGATTGCCTTTGTGAGCCAAGATAATAATTAAAATCATTGTGAAGATGGTGCTTCTGTATTTTTTTTCTTTTAGACAAAGCTCTGATGTGGGTTGCTGCAGAATTATAATGTGAGACAGACAGTAGCGCGTAGCTGTGTTAGAGAAGCTACATCACTTACATAGATGTCGGACACAGAATGGTGCCAAAAGATGCTACAGGCTTCTTCAGGCTCCTGCAGCTGGGTGAAATACCTGTAAAATTTCCTGCTGCTCATTCAAAAATGAGTCATTTGGAGTGGGATGGAATTTAGACATTCAAATACAAATCAGTTCCTCTGAAAAATACTGCTTTCAACTGCTTGTAAGCAGAATCCATTAGTGCTTTGTTGCTCTCCATATCCATTGGCTTAAATTGCACTTAAATTGTTTTAACTAGGCAGAGCATACCAAATCCCAATACCACAGCAGGATCCAGAAACAAGACATACCACCACCAAAATAATTTTTGGGAGCTCAACCCAGCAAGAAAGTGTTCGGTTAAATTCAATGTATCACATTGAATTGCTGATCCAGTTATCACTTTCAAAAGGTTTCCTGAAGGAGGGAGTGGGGGGTGGGGATGTAACATTTCTTTGTCTGTGATAGCTTCGTGGCTGGCGTGCTCCCTGAGGGATGGTGAGTGCTTGATTCCCTTTTCTTCCAGGGAAGTTCAGTTCATGCACACAGACATGCCTCGGTAGCCAAACAATGAGGTCTGGTGCCAGCCATCATCATTCTGACAACATATTGTGAGGAAGTGGCAGTGGAAGTAGAATGAGACTTTAACTCTTGGTTCAAGCACTTTTCTGAATAAACACTTAGATATAAAACTACAATGCCAGAATACTGAGCTGCAATAAAACAAAGATAGGGTCACTGTGTATCGAAATCCCTTTTTAAAAGACAAAAAACATGGGCAGTTTATCTAGCTTAAAACATGTCCATGGAGTATCAGCTGTCCCAAGGAACTGGCAAAAGTAATTGAGTTGAATCTATTTATTTCAACATCTGATTCCCAATTCCAGCAAAGGTTGGAAAGGAACAAGAAAATATCCCCTATGATTAATACCATGGCAACAGCTTAGAGGTCTGTCAAAGCAGGGATTGGCACATGGCTGAGTGGCACCTGGAAATCTTGCAGACCTTCCATCCAGTGCCATGGGGAAGGACCCAGCAGACAATGACAACTAATTTCTTTAGTTGCCATCTTATGTTCACACTCTGCAGTCAGCTGTGGTTATGTTTTGTTTTGATGGTGGTTTGGGTTTTTTTTTCTCTTCATTTTATGTTCTATTTACTAACTGTAGTGTCAGAATATCTCCTGCATAACTGATACTGAAATTATTTGTCTTAGGATTTGAACTGGTAAGTACCAGAATCACCAGGTCAGAAATCATTTTATTATTTATTAGAATTTATTTACCCAATAAATAGTAACAGTTGCTCCTCTGCAATAAAATAAATGGAGCATTACACTATATAAAATATATCAAATAGCACAAAATATGAGAAATTTTCAGACCTTTATTAGGACAATTACCTCCTCTTTGCAAAATAAGTATACTCAGGAATGAAATTTTATTTAGAATAAATATTTAAATCATTGGGTAACTAGATTCTTTCCATTTCTATACTGTTTAGCCTATCATTTGTCTTAAACTCATTTAATATTAGTTGGATAATATCCATAATACTTTGCTAATGCAGCATTGTCCCAAATTTACAAATAAGCTACTTCATGTACAGAGACTTTTAAACCATCATTTCCAAAATTTTCTTCCTAAAATCAGGCTACTAACACATGGGTTTGAGGAGTTATTGACCCACTTCAATATTTTCTGAAGGCATATAAAGTGTTATTCAAATCAATTAACTTCTGACATTCAGCTACTCTAAAATTCAGGACACATTTTTTAGTGAAGTGTCAAGGAAATTTCCTCTTTTCATAGGACAACAGTTGTTCCTTGCCTAAGCCTTGTAACTAAATATATCACCAAAACCAGGTATATATAAATATATATATAAATAAAAATGTATATTAATTTGTTTCTATTTGTGTGAAGGTTAATTATACTGATCTTCAAATGTCACAAGATCTCCTCCAGAACCAGATTATCAACAAGCTTTTAGATTTTTGGTTGGTTTTTTTGGCACGTTATCAGAGAAGCAAAAGTTTTGCATAACAGACCTATTTCACCTTTTTGTGTAGTTGTAAAACAAACTCAATATGCCATAGAAAAAATCTTAGAGGTTGAAAAAAAAAATACAAATGCTAACACAGCAGAGCTCGATCTCAAGCAAGCTCTCTCGCAAGTCCCTACTCAGTCACCCCAGACAAATTGATAGGACTGTGAGGCCTGAGGAAACAAATCAGTACAACATCACTAGGCATTAAACTTAATGAAAGACAGAACATCGTTTCATCAGAGCACAGGCATTTCTAGAGTCCATCAGCTTTCTAGTGGAAGCCACAGGTGATTACTTACAGTTCACATGGTGAATTAACAAACTCAGTTCAACTGTATTATTTTCAAGCGAGGGCAGATTTTGAAAGCCAGGAGAAGTATTTTCACATGCAACAATCATTTTTCACATCCCCAGATTTTGAAACAAACCCCAGACAATCCAGTGCTTTATTTTATTTAGTGTAAACTGGACTGACCCTTTTGGTTAGGTCTTCTACAAACAGCAAACTGTAACATTTCTCTGTGTCTTACACTAATGATGTGCAACATGAGCAGAATCAGAGAGCAGCACACAGTCAGGAGTCAGATGAAGATACAGGGCATGTAGTGTTCTGAATGCCTTTGCAGCTCTGTGAAAGCTTTCTTTAAATCGATATTAGATACCAGATGATATGTTTCCTTTTTCTTTTTTTTTTGTTTTGGTTTTTTGTTTTGGTTTTGGTAGAAGGTTTTTTGTTTGTTTTGCCTTGATTTGTTTGATTTTGTTTGGGGTTTTATTGTTTTGGTTTTGGCTTGGTTCTGGGTTGGGGTTTTTCTGTTGCTTGGTTCTGGGTTGTTTTGTTTAAATACAAAACTGTCCATAATGATTGTGGTAATTGGGACTCACTTTAGCTTAGAAGCTCCAAGGAAAATAAACAGACAAATCTATTCAATTTTCTATATAATAACTCTGACATCTTCTGCACTGAAATGATTTAAGAAAATAAAGGCTTGGATATTTCTTCAGAAAATGTCCTGAATTTTTAGAGAAAAAGTGGGATAAGGGAACATGCTCAACAAATATCTCAAAGGAAGGAAACAGGCCCTATAGGATGATGGTCTATATACTACACTGGCCCACATGGAGAAAGAAACTCCTGTTGTTCAGAAAGATAATGAACTGCCCAAGAATTTAACCTGAGTTCTCTTTGGATGTCCTCTACAGCACTCCCTGCTGTCTCCACTGTTGATGTCAGATGGTAGGAGTTCTGGAGTGCAATGGTGAGAAGGATACTCTGAAATTCAATCCCTTTTACCAACACAGTCAATGACTGTAAATTCCACTATTTTAACACCCAAATTCCTGGGAAAGGCCACAGTCTCAGAAACCTTTGTCATGGACATCTTCACTCCATTAAACTTCAGGGAGAGGCATGGCTTCCAGCCCACATTTTCTTCCTCTTTTTTCCATCCTAACAGACTGGGAGTTGCTGGTCATCAGCCTTCCTCAAAGAGTCTTTGTAATATGTCTTTAGCCCTCCAAGGCAATCATGAATTCGATTTCCATAGGGGTGGTTCCTGAGGCACAGGCTGCTGTAGCTGTTTGCCCCTGTGCTCCCTCTAGCAGTCACTTGTGCAGCTTGCTTCTGCTTTGCCTCCATGCCCTTCATCACTTTTTCTCCTTCATATATGAACTTCTTTTAGCCCACACTGCAGATGATGCCAGTGTTTGTTCTTCAAATCAGAAAACCAGAATAATGGGATTTAAGAAAACAATTTTCTTGTTATCTATTCCATACAGGCCAGCATCAAGACTTTGTCTTAAAAGAATTTTCCTCATCAAAAAAGAGTTTGTAGCTGGGGTGCAAGATTAGTTCTGTGTGTTGACCCCTCCAAAAGTCTCCTTCAGAAGATTTAAAAATTTCCTTCTCTTTTCTTTTTAATGAGGAAAGCTAGGAAATTAACTAATAATTCATGAGAAAAATACAATAAAATAAATCCCAGGCTCAATGAAAGCAAAACTCTCAAAAAGTAGATAATATAGAAGTACTGAATCAAAGATAGAAAAAAAAAGAATGGTGTGAAAAAAAGGAAAAGGAAACTTTTACATTAAAACTGAAACTTCCATATCACGGGTGCACTTCTGAGTGTTTAACATGCATTTTTTGTCTAGGAAAAAGAAGGCTAGGTATCAGAAGAGCCTTGGTAATCTCAAGAATCACATACAAGCACCAATTATGTCACAGTAAATGATTCAAAGATCAAAGATCATGTATGACTGCCTCAAAAACAAATTAAAGGTTATTTTCACAATGCGGAAGGATGCAACATAACATGATTCTCTTGTTTATAAGTCAAATATGTCTTTTGCAGTTTCTACTGCACAACATCTAACAGAAGACATGCACTTAAGTATTAACCACCTTAGGAAGCTCAATAGGATCTCTCTTGCTGGTTTTCCATATAGGATTCACAGGTCTTTGGAAAAACTGCAGGTAAAAGATAAAAATCATTAAAAACACCGTTTTAGAGTTTGCATCTCTGCTTGAAATAGTTTATAGGAAAAGAAACAAGCAACAAAATTATCAAAAGAGAATTCCAAAAAGCTGAACTAACCTGCTTTAAGGTTAGGGCAAAATAAATATGTTTCAACACTTCTGCTTTGCTTTCAAGAGACTGCAACACTACTGCCACACACTGCCAAGGTGAAATGGTACTTCAGCAAATGAAGTAAATCATCAGTGAAGACTGTGAAGCTTCTGACAGGCTTTTTTTACTTCCCTGTCCCTGTCTTCTGCTGAAGAAGAAAGGAAAAAATAACAGAGCAGAAGTACCTTAGGCCAGTATAAGAATTCTGTGTGCAACTAGAGTAATACTCTCCATGCTTCTGCTCTATTCAATGCACTAACCATATGCCATTTTCTCTCACTTTGCTTTTTGTGTTTTAGAAATCATTCCTCCCTAGCCTTTTGCCATGAGCCAGAGAGGAATGACTCATCTGTTCTGAGATTTAAAAGGCACATTCTGTAAGCACAGTTAGTGAGCCTTACCTGCCAAAAATAAAGCTCCCCCAAGTTTCTTCTGACATGAGTTGTCCAGTCTCCCTTAATACCCTGACTTCAAGCACAGAATTGGGATTTACCAGTGTTTTATCTTTCTTTTATTTGAACTTTGTTTTGAACTTCTTGAACTTCTAAACTTAGGTCGAAGTGAAACAGCTGTGCTGTGGCTGACACCAAGTATACAGAAGTGGGAAAATCAGGAGGAGGTCAATGCCATACCTAGAAATGGCATTCAGGATATGGAGAAGTAAATATATAGTTGTTCATTTTTATTGACACTGGGAGTGAGTATGTTTTTAAAGCATTGAATACTATGGTCCCTGCACATGGTTTCCATAACTAGACAGTTAAGTAATTGTACCTTACTGCTGGCCCACAAGAAAGAGACATCAGAATTTCCCTTAGTGTGACATCAAGAAAGAGAAAACATTGGGCCTGAAACAGGATTTTTAATGTCCTCTGTCCTGAGCCTTGAAACCCCACCTCTAAATATAAACATGAATCTTTCCTGTTACGCACTGTTGTGCAGCTCTCAAAAATGTGTCAGCTGAGATAGCTGGGATATAATCTCTTCTGGGCACTCTGAATTTTACCCTGTGTAAATCAGCACCCACTTCAGAGTATGCAAATGTTAAGTGTGAGAGAAGAAATATGTAAGCCTGAGTACAATCTGAAGGGGACCACAAAAGGCATTACTTGGCACAGGAGCACAGAGAGGCTGTGAAGGATCAAAACTAATAGATGTTTGCAGTAGGAAAAAGGTAAAGTAGCTCAAAGCTCTACTTTAGGACAATATTGCCACATATTTATATTTCAGCTAATTTGCTGAAAGACATGTGAAGTCTTATCCACTTTCTTCTACACTGGGAAAGAAATTCTATCATTAACAGAATGATTGCAACATCATTAAAACCATTAAGACTGTGTTATCATACACCATGACTTGTGTGGAGCACTCTTTCTAACATTTATGCATGCAACTATTCCTATTAAAGAGCAATACGTTCTTGTACTAGTTCAGGGGTAGAAGTGCAAAGAAATATTATATATAAGAATAGCACCTGGTATTTTTAGGATAAAGTCAGTGCAAAATTATTTCTGTTGCTCACCTGAGATGCTTCTTCCTTCAAAGCTGACCTGAATACTAAGTTCAGCAACAGGAAAAGTTCAGGAACAGCAGGTGTTTCCTTAATTGAACTCTGGTGAGTACTCACAGCTCACTGCACAAGCAGTTATTCATTCACTTATTTTTCTATTTATGTTTTTCAAGTGACCTTTCTTTTTTGGAATTTCTAAAGATTATTTCATCCCAGAAAATTTGCTTCTGTGCAGTGGTTTGTGCAAAGATGCTGCTATACAGGAATCAGTAAATAGTATTTCACTCCTTTGGCTTATCATCTGCTGAAAATCCAGAAATGGAAGAGATGCCAGCAGAGGAGAACACTGGCACCACTTCTCAGTGGCAATCTCATTCCTTTGGACACCCCATGGGAAGAAGCTACTGTTGAAACATACGTTTTGCATATGACAAGTATTTGGTCATGTCCATCCAATTTCTCAAATTTCTCATAAGCTGCTTTACAAAGGGAGCAGGTAAGTTACCTTTTTGTTGGTAGACTAAAAGCCCACAGAACTAGCACATTAATAGTAACTAAAAAAGTAACTAAAAGCACTGAACTAGAGCCATGCTGGGTCTCAGCGTTACGTAATAAATGCTGAATGACTCCACTTCAAGGTCTGAGCATACTGGATCTCATTTTAGTGAGGAAGACAGCATTTTTTGTGCCTATTTATATTAATTTGGAACAATATTTTGTGATTTTCCTTGTAAGTTCAGGCACTGCCATGCATCAGCTCTTTAGTCTCAAGATGAATCCAGCTGACCTCAGTACCACTCAGCTGGAAATCTGACATAGCATAATATGTAAACTTTGTTCAGATTTAGTTTTGGACTCAAGTCATGGCACTCCTAAGTTTAAATGTGCATGTCAAGCATGTAATAATAGTATAAAATCTAACCATTAATTAACATTTTGACAATGCCTCCAGTGTGAGAATTAATGCAGTTAAATTGAGTATGTTAACAAAAGCCAAGAGAAATGAAAGGGGCAAAGAAAATGCAGCCTTATGGAGATTCTTCATTCTGTTGTAAGCTAAAGGAATTTAGGGCTTTGGATTTGAGGTGAGATAACAAAGTACATTTTTTGTATGGTATTGCAAATATTCCTGGATTTTTGCATAGCATTTGAAAAAATATTTATGAAATGTCAAAAAAATATATATTTACATAAAAAATCTCACACGACTGCTGAGAATCAATGAGAGTCAGAATTATTGTACTATTGCCTGATTTTTTTGGACAGCTTTTAAAAATTCTTATACCACGTCCATTCATGGTAGGTAATGACCATAATCTTAAATTTTGAGTGATGCAGGGTGACACAATGAAAAGTAAGGACGATGCTTTGGCCCTGAGCATTAACCCTCCTGAGAATACCACTAAATCTCTGAAAACAAATGCAGAACCAATATATTTTTCAGATGTACTGTAAAACATATTTAAGCTTAACTTTTATTTCCAGCATCTTTGAAAACATGAAGTACCATTAAGCAGAGCTTTCCAACAACTCCATCGTCCTCTCCCACAGAAAAGACACCTGCTAACACAGCCTCATTCTCTCAGCTGAAGGACAGAGGATGCCAGAGCAGGAAATATTGGACTTATCCAAGCAGCCTGACTACAGCACCTCAGCATAGCATCAAAGAAAGCATCTAAGAAAAAGACAAAAAAAAAAAGTGTGATTGTGTGATTTCTTTTATCTCATCACCCTGTGTGGAATCCTTGCTGAAGCGAGATTTTCCAGATACGTGGGACATCTCAGAGCCTGTAAATTTATGGCAGTGTAAATTTATTTCCCAACAATCACACTAAACATTAATATTTCAAAATTTTACTAATGATGTCAGTTTCTTCACCTAAGATAATTCACCCATATGATTACAACACACTTACAGTCCATGAAAAGAAGGTATTTTGATACAGCATGTGTTTTATGCCTGTTTGAAATAATATATTCCCAAGATGACCTGGCATGGATATGAAAGTTTTCTGTAACTGATCCCATTTTAAGCACACCTTTCCCCAGACATTTGCTGATTGTGCTTAATTTCACCATAGACTTTTAAAAAAGTCCTTAGTTTATGTTCTTGAGCTTGCACTCTTTTTCATCATTGTTAAATTTTTCAGTACATTTTCCTCACAGGTAGAATTGCTGGTAGCAACTGCCATCAATTTCCTTATCCTTAGGGCCTTAATATGCCAATGCTAATAATTCAATCAGTATGGCTAGATAAGAAAATACTGCTTGCAAACAATAGAGCACTGCACCAGGATTCCACAGATGTTAAAATTACAACTTGTAATTGTTGTAAGACAATTACAAGACAAGTATTCCTGCCTTTTTTCTGTTTTTTTCCTGGTGAGTATCTTAGGAAATGAGAAATGGGAGGAATACTAACACAAACAATATTTTAATCTTATATTAGACTAACCATAATCTGAAATTTGTATTTGTTATCATGGTTATTTACACTAAAGTCTGACAAAAGAATGGAAACAAAACATGTGACTTATGTGCCCAGTGAAGACTAAATAAACCAGCTCAGATACTTGCAACTCTCTCCTCTCCTTTGATTTACAATCCACAATTTAATCTCCCAGAGGTAATAAACAGTTTTTTTTTCTCACTGTGGAGTTCAGATCATTACTGCCTGATAACAGTCAAGGCAAATGGTGAAATTTATAAAGCCTTCAGGTATGAATTTAAGCAATTATCATTGTATTAGCAGCCTACAAATGTGATTTGAAAAGAATCCCTAAAGATATTCTCTGCTATCAAAAGCCTTTTCTTTACTCTTTCTTTTAGCTGTCTGTAATAACTTAACAAAAAGAGGGGATTCAATGCCTCAGTCCCAAAAGGGTAAGTTAGGACACCCTTTTCCTATAATAAGGCAAAATGAGAACACATTTACAACACTTATACAACCTTCAGAATTGGGAACTTAGCTCTCATCATTATAAGGGTGACAGTTTATATTTGAAGTAGTCCCAAGACAATTTCTTTTTATCCTTATTTTCAGCTAATCACAGAGAAAAGTCCCTGACTATTCATTTAAAAATGCTGCAACAACTCTTTAACAGTAAACATTCACTTTAGAAGGAAGCAGAAATATATTTTTTCCTTTCCACAGAAAAAGTTGAGTTACTGGTGGAAAACCACTGAAAGCTCATATATTTTTCTCCAAAAATCCTAATACTTTAGTATCAAATTACTACCATTAACACCTCCTGCTCCTTTCTCTTCACAGGTATCTGCTGCTGCTCAGTCTTTTCTGCCCTTTTGGTTAGGAAAGTGACACACTTTCAGTATGACACACTGTTTTCACAGAAACAGTGAAGATTTGGCCTTAGATAAGAATACGCTGAGGCATAGGTGACCTGTTACCCAGATGTCCACATGATTACAGGAAGGTCTAGCTCAGGGATTTTTTTTCCCTTTAAGAAATAACGAAGTTCTTTACAGAACGGTAATACAAACAAACAAAAACCCCCAAATAGAAACAAAGTAAAATAAATAAATAAATAGATCCTTTCTCCCCCCCTCCAGCCTATACCTCTCAGCCCTAATCAGTTTGGAACCTCCATGGACTGCTGTGAGATAACCTGAATCCCCATGGTCTTCTCCACTGGACTGCAAGGGAATTCCTACTCCAGTGCCAGGAGCCCCTCTGCTGCCTCCTCCTCCTTTAACCTCGGTATCTGCAGGGCTTCTTTCTCATACATTCTCATTCCTTTCTTACAGGTGCAGCATGTTCTTACCCTCTCCTACATGTGTTATCCCAGAGGCACTGCCACCAGCAGCAGTCACTGCCTCAGCTGCATCCAGTGCCACATCGATTCTGGAGCCATTCGAAACTGCCACTGGCCACCATGGGGGCACTCCTGGTGTCTTCTTACAGGAGCCACCTCCATTATTGCCCCACCACATCCCAGAAAAACCCCTTCTTTCAATGTAAACCAAATATCACATCTCTGAATGAATTAAAAAACTGCTTTTTGCCCATTCAACATGCTGGCTATGTACTTACACAAAATCATGCACAGAGAATGTGTCAAAAGTCATCAAAAGAAAGCTGGGAAGCTCTGGGAAGCTTCTGGGAAGAGAGGGGCTACCAAATCCCAAATTTTTGGAGAAATACTTTGTGTCTTCCTCTCAAAAACATTCCCAAAATCTCTAAGATTAAAAACTCACAGAATAAATATATATACACATATATATGTATATGTATGTATATGTATATATATGTATGTAATTTCATGTTACTCCTGCGTTTTGTTTTATTGGAAGGTATTCCTTGAGTAAAAACAAAAATTCCGCTTACCATTTTTCAACTTACTCAACGTGATTTGCTTAAAATCTTTCCCATTATATATTTATGTACCTGTCATTTCTTTGTTTTTTCTGCTCCTTTGCCACTTTCCAGTGTTATATTAAGCTGATGGTGTGGAAATTTCTGGATAATTAGCTTTGGGCAAACCCACATTCACTGCTGAGTGATGATAGATGTGTAAAGAGGCATCAAAAACAGAGGGAAGAAACACAGAGATAATCAGGGTCTCTGCAAAGGAGAGGCTGGGACTACTCTCCTTGAGGCAAGGGAGGCTGGGCTGCAGGCTGTGAAACTTTCTGATTTAAAAATGGCAAAAAGGAGTTGGTGGGTTTGGGCTGCTTGTTTGCAAGTTTTCTCTCATAGAGAGGCTTGGATACATTGGGTGGGACCAGGTTATGGTTAACTTTTATGTCTGGTCACTTAAAACCCGTTATGCTGGAAAGTAAATATCCTTCCAAATAGGACTTTGAAATAGCATTCTTCTTCTCCTCAGAACACCATATTATAAATTCTTACCTGAATAGACACAAATGCATTTTGTGGATTACTCAGCCATTAGATTGTGACACAATATGGTTTATATCTAGAGTGATATATTTAGGAAAGTTTTATTTGGGCATGTATAAACCACTTATGTGTAAGACTTGTTCTGCTGTTCCACTCTATTAAACTTTGGATAAGACTGCACTTGAGACTTTGTTCTTGCTATCCTATAAAATAATTGTGAATAAAATTCTTTCAATGCAAATTTCCTTGATAATTTTAATAATTAGATTGAATTATTTAATTAACGTAGCTTTGGAATCTCCCTACTAAAAAAATAAATATATTTAATATACTTTTCAGGAAGAAGTGGACACACCTTAAAAATTTTGCTGTTCTCAAAAGATCTGTTGACAATTAAACAGAATATGTGAAATAAATGTCAATTCAGGTAACTCTGCCTATTTTTATTCTTCTCCTATTTCTCTAAAGTCAATTGTATACCAGTAATATCTTTGTTTCTCAGTTTCTGCATTCCTGCTGCTTAATCTTCATGTGTAATCATGAAATCTCCCTCTGTAGCAAGAAAACACTATGTGAAAAATGCAATTCTATGTCTTAAAGGAAAGGACAAAAAAAAACTTTAAAAAGGAGGTGATTTCAACAGAAAAAGAAAATAGTTGTTAATAACATAGCTGAAAGACAAAAATCTCTGGAGAATATGCATACACAGTTCAAAACCTTCAAAAATCAAATTATCCCATAGTGACTGGATGACTTCTTTTGATCTAATTGGGGTGTACCTCACAACGATGGAGATGGGTACAAGTTTCACTATTTATATTAAATAAAACTGGTCTTCAATTTCTGCAGGAGGATTTTTACACTAAAAGGAAAAAACCTTTTGTCTGTGTCCTAGAAAAGGAACAGACTTTCTAACATTTTGACCTCTGTTTTTTTGCTGTGTCTTTAATGATTTCCACTGTAACATTTTGAACTTGTATTCCTTGTTCAGCCACGACCTGCCCAGTGCTGCTGTGATTGACCTCCTTATCTCTCCAAATTCAGGTCTTCCACAGGCTTTTGAAGACCAAAAGGGAGAGAAAACAGTTGAGCACTGCAGGGTTGAGGGCAGCACTCCAGAGGTCAGCAGCATCTCTCACTTACATCTATATTCTGGCATCTCTGAAAACTCAGAGGAGTCTTTTGGCAGTAATATGAATATGAATTTACAGCTAAAAAAGAACACTTCCTTGATGTCCTCTTTGTAAACTCAGGTTAAAGAGAAATTCCAGTGTCTACAGAGACAAGTGCTTCTGTGGAACCATAGCAGTAACTGCAAAATGCTTTCATTACTGCCGTGAGGCTCATTCACACACCTGCTTTGGAACCACCTTGGAGCAGGGCCACAAGCAGCCTACTCTAGGATTTCCTCTCACACTGCTTCGAGGAAATCCCACTGTTTGCAACATGAAATATGCTTCAAAGTGCCTTTGTAAGAGGTACTGAGAGCAGACTTGAGAATATTGGAAGGGTAGAAAAAGGACAAAGGTAAGCTTTATTAGGGCTTGCTAAATCTGTTTAATGTACAGACACAGCAGTTCTAGATAACAAATCATCCAATATTGATAATGCATAAACTGGTCTGCTTAAGACGCTCTTTTGGCTGAGCTCACCATTGAATTCAGAGTGCTGGTTCATACCAGGTCACAGCAAGTCTTATGCCTCCTCCTCAACCCTTCCTGGGCTTAACAGGAACAGACTATCTCTTTACCTAAATTACAACTGGACTCAGAGTGTAGCACATACAGCTGAGCCCTTTCTTGCGACTTCATTGTGGTTCCTCAGGGGTTCATTGTTGTTCCTGATCTGACAATTCCTCTCAGTAAGGACAAGGATGGCAGTTTTCCCCAAGATTTAACATGCTGAAGATCAGCTCACAAGAGGCGCCCAGATTTTGCTTTTCCATCAGAAATAGTCAGTCTCGTACTGTATACTCAACAGCCTTAAGACTTTTTTGTCCATTAAAATACACTGTGAAAAGCAGCATTTTTAAAGGAAATAAAAAAGAAACATGCTTTCACCCCTGTAACTGAACACATCAATTTTAAAGTGTCACAAAGAATCATAGAGTGAAATCTTCAATGTAGATAAAAGTGGAAATTTTTGTTATCTGAATCATATACTTCTCTTACTGCTAGTCCATTATGAGTATGTAAAATAACTAACTCCCCAGGTGCTACCAGTAATCCATTGGTGTTGCAACTCTTCTGTCACTCACAAGGGCAATACTGGGGACTTTAGAGGGCACACTCCGCCCAATTCCCACCAAAATCCATTATGATCCATGTGCCTGAGTCATAGAATCATAGAATGTCTCATGTTGGAAGGGACCCATAAGTTCCACTCTCTGCTCCTCACAGGACTACTTAAAATTAAACCCTACGAGTAAAAGCATCTCCCAGATGACACATTTGCATTTGCCTAATGCTTACTGAACCACTGGTAATATTAGTCACTTTTTTTTTCAGCTTAACAAAACACAGAAGTTCACTATTCACCAAGAAAAACCCCTTCTTTCAGTCAGCTGTCTTAAAAAACTTTTGTAACAGTTTTATTGCTTACTCCTTAATTCTCATATTATGGGATTTGTTGAGTAACAGGCCTGCATTTGCCTCATCTATCACCTACATGACTTTGCAAACCTCAAATACTTTTCCATTCTGAGACAGTTTTCATACATCACCTGAATTATTAACAATATCAAAGAATAATCAAGAAAAAGAACAGTTCAATTACTGTATAAAAACTAGTTTATACATTCTCTTATTTAGGTAATATTAAAAAAATTCTATGAACCTGTTATATACCTATGAGTTTAAGCCACAGGTTATAAAAGAGACATAGTCCAATAGTCCAGTACTGATATTTATCAGCAATGTTCTTAGCAAACATTGGTGTTTAAGTCATCCTCATAATGATATTTCTGTGACTATGCAACTTTTGGAGTTAATCGTGCCTAAATATTTTCAGGTGTGTGTCACAAAGAGGTGAGATGGTCACTACTGCAGAAGATATCTGTAATAAATGAATCATCCTACTTATTTAAAAAAAATTAATAAGCCGTGTATATAAATACCATAAGACCATGAAACCAACTGCACTATGTCTGCTACTTCTGTGCTAATTTCCCCATCTGTTTGTATAAACAATATATTAAGAATTGTTTCAATTTCCATGGTCAAAATTGTTTTAAGACTGCTCAGAGTTTTTATGGGCTGTACCAGTGTATTTAGCATACAAAAGCAGACATCATTAATATAATACAGGAGGGGTGTTTATTTGTATAGATATGCATCTACATTTATTAAAATTTAAATTTTACATACATAAAATGAAATTTAATCAGATCACCTGAAACACAGCCCTCTCTGAAGGGCTGTATCATATATTGTATCATGTGTCATGATATGTTTTTTCTGTAGTTCCCCCCCATTTCTGGTATATCTATCTTATACAGATCTATAGGATCAAGAGTTTCTGACTCATTATGTATGTAATTCGGTGAGAAAACTTGACTTTTCTATCTAGTATTTTTCTCCATTAATCAGATCAGAAAACAGAAGACCCTTAGGCAGGCAGAAAATCAAATTACTTTTGCAGAGTTTATGTCTGAGGACTGAGACTATTAATGTTTTCCTAACATAACTTCTCAGAGGATAGTCCTCCACACAAAGGCTTTATAGCATCTCCATAAAAAACCAAACAAATTGAAAGGTCAGAAAAACCCCAAACCAAAACAAAAAGAATTCCCTAAAGTATACCTTGAGTTTACCAAATGAGATAAAATTGTGCTGTCAAAGAATGCTTTGACAAATTGCATGAGAAAGTGGTATCTTCCACTTTCTTGATTTGGAATTGAAAAAATTCCTGGACTACTAGATCTACCTCTGTGTACACAGTATATATTTGATTATCAGCACTAAAATATGTTATACATGAGTTAACAATGAGTCTATTAAAACTTCACAACCTTGCCTAAGATTTTCCCCTCCTATTTTTCATGGCCAGTCTTTTCCTTGGTTAGCAGCTTGTCTCATTTGCTGCTGGCTTTCCATTGGTCAAGTGTTTTTAAAGATTTTTCTCTCAAGTTTTCTTCCTCAACTATATTTTTAATATTGGCAGGAAAACATGATTCTATCCTTGTTCATCTTACCACAAACATCTGTCTCTGTAACCCCAGATAGCTCATAGCTTTGAAGGTCATGGTCTTGTCAGACAAAAGATAGTCTGACCTGCAGTATGGAAATAAGTACTTCAGAACAACCTATTAAAGGCTGGCCTATATGTGAGAGATGGACATGCATAATTCTTAGTAGGAGAAAATAGATCTTATTAAATATTACTTTAGAAGTTCTAAACTGCATCCCCAAAATGCTATTGAGCTAACTTAGTTCTTTTAGACCTTTGGCTAAGGTAAATTACTGTCTGCCCTTATGAACTTGTGGACCTTGGTCCTTTATCCCAGATAACTCTGGGATAACTTTGCTGCAGATCTCAAGACAAATGGTTTTAATATTCTTACTGACCAAACAGAGACTGAGAAAATCCAGAATGACTAGTAACCTTTGCCTTTTTCACTCTATAGCTTTTCTATTCTGTACATCTGACAAGGGAAGATCTGAACACTGCTTCAAACACAAAGCATCTTTTCGGATACATTCACTGCAAGGAAAGTAGAGTATTTCCCTGAAAAATTCAAGTTAATCTCTTATAATCTGCTTCATAACAGTTACAGAATACCTCCTTTCACTGAATTTTTATTTTATTTTCGGTACAGAGGTAAAAAACCATTCACTGTTACTATGCAGGTAATAATTGGCTCCTCTTTCCCTTCCTTGATAGCAGTCATCTGCTCTGTTTTCAAGGCTCTCATTTGCCACATAACTTTAAAGGTACATGTCTAAGAAACTTTCCTATGAGAAAAATTGTGGTTTTGAAAGCAAATAAACTGTCAAAAAAAGCAAAACTAATCGAAAAACTATAGGCACTTTATTTTCCCCCAGCAAAAACTTGCTCTGCTTCACAATGTATCTCATACTAGCTGGCAGGAATCTTTCTATTATGAGGTATCTAATCCCAGAGTATAACAGAGCATCAGGAAAAGAGGAAGGAATTTACTGCAAGTGCGTAATCCACAAATTATCTGCTTTAGGCTTTAGGCAGATAAGTTTAATTACTCCTTTGCAGTTTATTTGAAAACTTATGCCCTTCGTTCAGGCTAAAAGACTGACATATTTTTGCAGTTAAACATGTGTCTTCTGGAGTATCTCACTTTCAAACACCCATTGTGTGATGGTTAAACAGGGTTCAGTTTGTAGCAGCAATATAATTTACTGACTATGATCTAGGCAATCTGCTCGGTTATTATAGTTCTGTAAAAATATTTCTTGTGGGCACAACAACTGAGTTAGGGTCAGAAACTCCTAATCAGGAACTAGGGTTAGTAACTAGTTAGTACAATAGTAGCACAAAATAACACCATTAGTTTAATAATACTTTATTATAATAATGGTGTTTAATAATAAACACCATTAGTTTATACCAAGTGAAAGTGCTGACAGGTTAAAACAGGCACAGAAAATTTTAACTTAATACTCATTTCTTAAGATAGAGATTGTGGACAAAAGTATTAAAAGCCCACTCAGTGGCTCATTAGGTAACAATACAAACCACTCTGCAATGTAGAGCATCCAATTATATAGCTGGTCCTGAGCTGAACTCACTCCCTTCAGAGTGCCTGTAATTCATATTTTCCAGGGATAAGAACAGTTTTGAAACAATATTGCTGTAATGCAAAGATGCCAATTTCCTAAATTTCAATCCAGGGACACTGGGAAATACCACTACGTTTTCTAATATGCTCCTTTAGTCAGCAAAAGTAACAGTGAAAGCTTTAATTAATTCATAACTACATAGCTACTGCAGTCAAACTACCTTTTCTTGCTGGTGCCAAGCACAGGGTTGGGAGAGTACTCTCACATTTACAAATTTTCATCTTAACTTGTCAGGCAATCATTACTCCTCTTTTCATTTCAGATAAATCTCCAAAATTTTCAGCATATTTTTCCATTCCTAAATTTCTCATTCATTGTTTGATCTGAATTCTGGTCTCTGTCTTTTTGTTGTTGTTGCTGTTGCTGTTTTCACTTTTTTTTCCCTTCCAGAAGGGCTTGGCCCATGGATTGAAAACCTAGAGTCTATAAATGGCTTTGAAAAGCAAGCTTCAGTGAACTACTTTGTATTTTTCCATGTAGTGTGACAGGTCACTTAAATTATGGAGCATTTGCTAGTCTTCCTGGCTAGATGATTAAAGCTTTTCAGGTTACTATAAAGAATGAATCATAGACAGAGAGAGATGAATATCCATGGAGTTTATGAAAAGATAAGCCTATTTCCACAGTTGGAAGCAAAGGCCTATTTATTTGCATGGCAGCTCACAGTGAGGGCAAGTGCTGACCTTCTCTTCCCTGAATGATGTTAAATAACAACCTCTTGCACTGCTACCTCATACAAGTGGGAATTTCAGCTTTCCTATGCTGCTAACCTTTCACCAATCATCTGCACTTCCCTCTAAATTTGTACT
>VZTN01035832.1:0-44120 GCA_013400515.1 Erpornis zantholeuca | reverse complement strand
TTAAATTCTCCCACATCTACACCTATCTGTATTCCAGGAAAAAACCCTCAATTTCTGAAGTTAAGATTCATATCAAAATTAGACCTCATCAACCCAGTGCCATTTGCTTTTTTAAGAATTCATAACCAACTCTGCAACTGAGTGTAGGCAGCAAAATAGTTATGCAGGTCTGATCCATCTCTTTAGACTGAACTTCTCCCTGCCTTTTAACCTCCCTAAAATGGGAAGGGAGGAGGAAATACAGTCAAGGTTTCTGCCTGCTTTTCTCAGCATAATGAATCCTCCCCCATGTTCATTTAGTTCATCCCCACTATAAAAATGACTTTTTCAATCAAAGCATTGTACTCCTTCCAAAGACATTAAGGCAAATGACAGAACATGAGCTGGAATGACAAGGACAAGGCAGCTCAGTGCAAGGTAAGGGGAGTTTCTAAAGTGAATGATTGAAAACAAATGCATACCAGGACTTTGCCCAAGGACTCTTAGCAAATTGTTCCTACAGAGAACCTGATCTTGGATCAAGATAGGAGAAAAATTAGAAAGTGAACAGAAAACTTGTTTGTTGATTTGCTTTTCTTGTGCATTTCCCATGAGTGGTTCTGCTCCTTATTTATGGGATTTGAACTTTCATGTACTCAAAGCCCAGAGAAATTTCAGAAGCTGGAATCAAAAAGTAAAGTTTAGTCTACAACAAAAAGAGGGAATTTGGTTGAATGAGAGTCACAGGAACAGTCATAGGGAATGGGTGGATTAATAAACAGAAAATCAAAACTGCCTTTAGGAGTAACACGTCTGATGCCTACACACTACCAGAATTAGGAACTTATCTAAAGAGCTGAGGTAAATGCCTACACAGAAATTAGGACTCACATACCCATACTGCTGATTTTAACCAGGTGACATTCTCCCACATCTTCTATTTGCTCTGTGCTAAATAGATGAATAACTGATTTATTGGCACCTCCCTCCTATTAACAAACACTGTATCACATCTCTATAAATACAACAAGGTTTAATTTTTCCTAAAAACCAGAAAATTCAATTTTCTTTTGAAACTATAAAACATTTTGTTATCAAGAATCATATATTAAACTTTTTTTTTATCCATAATTTGTCATATTTTTCACATGCTTCCTCTCTTCTTTTCCCACAGAAATCAAGTTTCTGGATCCTTGTGCGTTCCTCTATTTCTTTTTTTTTAAAATATCTCTTCAGAAAATATTAGTTGCTTTCCACCCAATTTGTCGTAGGGCTGGAGTTCTCAAACAGACATTGCATTTCTAGAGTCATCTTGAGAAAAATACCCAGAGCAGCAACAAAAATAAAACCCCTTACCCTCGGAAACTTCTTTATCTTTTTAGAAAATAGCATTGGTTGATCAAAAGATACGGCTCTATAGGAAGTGCAGAATGATTATATATAGACAAATAAGCTTCCCCATAAACAGACTAAACCATGGGGCTCTAACCATGTTGTGATCTTCAGAGATACTTGGTATCAGCAATGCATGAATGAAAATACCAAATATTATCTCCTGCTCTGAATTGTTTCTTTTTAATCTCCACTGCACTCATCATAGATCTGCATGGACATTTGCCACTTCACAGACTCAAGCTGATTCTGTCCTTGCACTTCAGGACTGTCTCCTTTAAAGGAGACATTTTTTTCCTGAGCTACATAAAAGCAATCAGAGTAGACAATGCATGGGAAAAGGGTGACACTTTGTGGCTATACAAGAGAACTAAGGTCTCTTCATCCTTTTATGTATCATTAATTTTCTGTCCATCTATTAAAATTTAAAGGTGACAAAAGTAGAAGGAACTTTGACCACCATTATACATACTCATTTTTTTAAAAAACAAAACCAAACCTTCAAATCAAGAACAGGAAAATGATTTTGAGGACATGCTTCTGAAAACACAGCTAAGAAAGTCATTGTAAGGGTTACCACAAGTTTTCTGGAAAATCCATCATATTCTATTCAGGCACACTACCAAAAGTCAATTTAGGAGACAAGACTTTGGGGAAGATTTTCCCTCTCCCAAAAGCAATTTAACTCCCTTCCTTGCTAGAAAAAGTTATTTTCTAAACAACTTCCTGTGAGCTCAGCCACTTTCACCCAATCTTTCATTTTATGAAAACTAATGGAAGGATCACTCTTTCTGCAGAAAGCTTGGTCTATAATCCATAAAAAGCCATCAGTGCCTAAATTCAGATTTAACTATGAAAAAAGGAGAGAGAGAAATTCTGTTTGACTTTAAAATTGATGAAAATAGTGAAGGCTACAGAAAAGTATCAGTCCTATACTGAAAAATCCAGTGTTCAAAGCCTGAACCTCGATTGCCCACTATTCTACATTTGTAGGAGTTAAAATGTGCCAATGATGTGAAAAGGAAGAGATGAGCTTTTCAGCTTCTTGCACACTTTTGAACAGGTCAGTGCACTAAATGCTGTCTCTGTGTACCAGGGTGCCCAGATATTTTCACTTTTGATAGTAAACAGACCTGCTGGTGAATCCTACTCCACCTCATGTGGTAAGATCATCCTGGAATGATACAAGGCACATTCACTGGGTATTAAATGATGTGAACAACATTTCTGTGAAAGAGTAACTTTCCAGTTCCTTGTGCTACTTACTGGTAGGGCCATTTGAATTGGATATGGTGTAGCTTTACTGGGAATCTCATTTGACTCAAGTAATAGAACTGCCTCTTCATATTTACATATATATATATATATATACACAAATTCCAAAAAAATAAATAGTGCTTGGTGTCAGTGACACTGATAAAGAGAGAGCACTCACACTAAATTGATTTTCATGGGTCTGTTCCTTCCAGGAAGAGAACTTCATACTTCTTTGCTTCACAACACCCATGAAATTGGTGGCATAGTAAGTCCATTCTGTAGGGATAAAAATTTAGATGAAGAGTGGTTTTAAATGCATTTTACAATTAACAGTGGAAAGAAGCAGTAGCTGGGAGTTGTACTTAAAGAGCTCTCTTTTAGCAGATTGTTAACTTTTGATTAGAAATAAAAGAGCATTTGCGTAATTATCGACAGCTAGAGTGGATCCTTGTAGCAGAGTTGGACACCAGGCAACAAAATTAGGCAGAACACTAAACCAGGGGGGAAGAAGTCCCCTCCTTCCCTATGTATACCCAGAGAAGTGTTAATATTGCTGAGAAAAGAGAGTGAGGTGCCATTCAATCCAGCTACCTTCAGGCCCTGGCTGTACCCTGCTGAACCTGTGGACTGGCTGATTTCCCTGTGCTACCTCCCTTTAGCCAAAGGAGGAGAGGATGTCCAAGACAGGATTCATTCAGAGATCCCAGGATTATGTCTGGTTTTAATTCAGTGACTGTCTGTGCTGAAGTACAGGAACATTTGATGTGGGTAGCTAAGTGCATGAATGGCTTCAGGCTCTGAGTCCCATCTTCCCAGAGGGATTTAAAAGACCATTTATTTCTCCTCTTTGCCCTGAAGCATGATTAGTTACACACCAGCCTCATTCCTGACACAGCCTTGCCAATCCTGTTTAAGGACCTCCAGTGATGGAGGTCCTCACTGTTTCCAGGCAATCAATTCCAGTCCTAAATTGGAAATATTTTTGCTGTGCTGCAATTCACATCAAAACTTTCAATGCCTGTATTTGGGTGTCCATAGTGCAGACATGTCTTCCAAACAAGATGTATTAAGAGCCCATTGCAGTCAGTGGAGCACCAGAAAATTTTAATTTCATTAATTGAAGATGCTGTTCAGTCTTCTTGCTTTCCAGGCTCATGTTTATTCTTGTTACAGTTCTCTTGGTTAATATTTCATAACTGCACACTACTAGGCCCAAAACCTGAAGTTCCATCATCCCTAACACATTGCAAGACCTGAAGGAGATTGAATGAATTTGCATCTTCTAGAGGCTTTTGGGAGTTCTGCTAAACAAAATAAAGTATGTATTTACACCCTACAATCTTTTTGGCTCATATTTGTTGTCTAACTCCCAGACACCTTTTCTACAGATCTGCTACCATCACACCCCTTCCTGTAATTGTGTAGTTGATTATTTTCTTCAATTCTAACGACTCACACTCTCTCTGCTCACTCAATTTCATCCAACCAGTTCTTTTTGCAGTACTGTTTTACCAATTTTCAAGTTTACTTTCTGTTCTATTTAATGTATGTGTTTCCCTCTTAGGTTCATATGATCAGCAAACTGAAAAAAACCCCACTTTTTAAAATTTTTTGCACAGTTAGTGAATGCATTGACCAATTCCATGGTAGCTTTCTGCAAGGCTCCACAAATTCATCCTTTCTCTTTTGAAATTGATGATTTCTTTTTAGGAATGGTTTCGGACTCCTGTGGTAGTGCTTCCATGTTTTTGTGTTTACATTCCTTGTTAGAATCATCCTGGAGCATGAAATAAACCTTTCTAAAATTAATTGGTTTTTGCAGTTTATCTTTACCATCTTTATTCAGAAGGTCTATAATGCTGTCTTAGAAGAAAGTTGCAGTGGTTTGATGTAATCATATAATTTGGTTTTGCTGGTTGCTACTGGTTTAGCCCTTAACAACCCTTTAGTTGTTAAGGTAGAAATAGTTACTAAAAATGTGAGATTATTCTAACATTGCAAGTGTTTGCATTTTTCTCATTTCTGTTTTCCTTATTCAAAGTAGAAATCTCAGAAAAATTACCTTTTCATCACTACATTAGTATTTCCAGACATCTGCTAGTCATTGACCTTTTACAGGAAAACTTAAGAATGACAAGAACTTGAGTATCAGATCAAGATTTTCCATGATGTTTGGCTTAATGCTCAAAGAATGATTTCTGTTACTCTTGATGCCTCTTACACATTGCACTTCATATTATTTTTTTGATTAGTTACACACCAGCCTCATTGGGTTTTTTTGGGTTTTTATGTTTTTGTTTTTGTTTTTTTTTTATATTTATGTTAGTTTGTATTAATCTCAGTTTTTATTTCTTTTTTCTTTATGTAACTGAGTCAAAGCTTTAATCACTTTGGTGCTTCATTAAAATACTACCCTTCATGTGTAATGGAATTTTTTTTCCTATGTACCAGCTTCATCTTTTTTCAAAGAAATGCCATGACTTCTTCAGTCATCTCCCTTCAATTTGCCTTTTTCTGCAATTATAGATAGAAGTTATCAAACACTATTAATGACATAAAGTCTTGGTGCACAGGGCTGTGTCACTTACTGTTTCCTTTTCTCTTTATTTTCTTTTTTTTTTTTCCTGAATGATCCCCAGTCATTTCCTGTTCACAGTGCAGTCATAAGTAATTGCCTCAAAACTCTGCTACAGTAAATAAACTGCAGCTTTATTTATGTATTAAAGCTTCCACATATTTTTGTTTATCTTCATACTTCTCATGTCAGTGTACAAATGCTCGGGATGTTCAGCACAACAAGCATTTTCTTCCTGTCCCTGACATTCTCAATCTGATGTAAATAAGTTTATCCTCAATTTCCAGGAGGTAAACTGCTTTCTAAGCAAAGTGCTCATGGTAAGTGACCACACAGGGGTAGAAGGTTCAAGTCTCCATCAGATCCCCCCATACCTGCACCCTCGTACCCAATGTCATCGTTTGGCTCCAGGCTTTTGGTGAGGGGGACACACATTGTCCTGGATTTTCCACTCAGCATCCAGCAGTAGCTCTCTTCCATGTGGCAGTATGTCCTCAGAGTCATTCCCATTCATGAATTTGACTCCAAGAGCCTGTTAAGCCTAAATGACCTTGTGATAGTATCTCACAGTCAAGATCCTGGGATTTCAAGTTCTGGAAAAAAAAGTTCTTTCTGAAATCTAAAATATTTGAGCTGCCTCTTTGTGTTTCTTCTCAAAGGCATTTGCTCTGAATCTCACATTTCTGAAAAAATGAAACTTTTTCTACTGTGTCACAAGGACACAATTTTAATCTTCTCTCAGAATATGCATATCCATTCTTGATCTCAAGGTTGCTGATAAGGATAAAGTTCATGTTATGCACCAAGAAAATTAGCATTCAGCTTCTTTTTTGGGGGATTGACTTGGTATATATGATTAGATCTTAAACTCCCTGTATTGTTTGATCTACTCAATTCCCAGAATAGGGTAGCTAGCTTTAACATCTTGTGTTACTGGGTGACTGACTAAAAGCAACATGTCCCAAACATTTTAAAGCATCATCTTTCAGAAAGAAGTTATAGACTGTGTGATTGTACCATTTCAAAGTAAAAAGCGAGTACATCTGTAGCCACTGAGACACAGACCCAGACCAGCAGGGAACCTGAATAATTTATTCAAAGAAACGAGCTGGTTTTATACACTTCTTCCAAGGCACACCATTTTCTTACACAGAAATTCTCACTAAGCAACCTCTTCCATGTTGCCACATCAGCAACACACGTTCTAAATGTCCTTCTCTGGGTGATCATGCCCTGTTCACCCATCTGGCAGGTTCCAGCTGGCTCCTTTTCCTCGGGGTCTGCTGCGTGTCACCTCCTCCCGCCAGGGTCTGGCACACACAAGCCTCTTTGTGCCTCCAGGTGCTCCTCCAGGCTGCCATGTGCTTCTTATCCCTCCCCACGTACATCAACACATTGTGATTTGTAAATTATTTGAGTGGGATCTATTTCAACTCTTCCTATTTTCAAAATATCTATTTTGTTACTATTATGTAATGAAAAGAAGAAAAAAAATCCTGGATTTAAGGTATGATGTGGTTGTTCAAAAAAGTCCTGATTTGGATGGATTTAATTATTTGTACAATCTATCTTGACTTGTCAGATTATTACAAACTTTGTAATTATCTTGTCAGATTATTACAAACTTCGCTGGCAAGATAAAAGATATTTTTTTGATTACAGAAAAAAAAAACCACAACAAAAAAAAAAGAGCTAAAAAATTTTCCTTCTTTCTGCACAAGTGGATAATTGATGTTAATAAAGCAAGAATTCCTGTGTCACATTATGACTCTAAATTGTCACACTAGAATTATTCATACAGTAAATACAGATGAATACAGGTGCTTAAATTATGTGGCTATGTCTCCATATTCTCCTTTGAGCAATCTTGTAAGCTAAATACTTTAATTTGGAATAAGTTTTGACCAGTGGCATTGACCACTTTAAAAATATGCTAACACTTACACTAACAGTGATAAGCAATAGAAGGAACTAAGTAGCAGATTCTTAGCTGCAGTGTTGACCAACAAGAATTATGTTTCTTATAGCAGATTTGCCTGGTTTTTATCAAAATTTCATTAACTATGTACTGGTAAGATTTGTCTTTTGTTAGCTTCAGGCTATGTTTCCATGGCAGCCTCAGTGCTGGTCATTGCATTTCCCCTGCCAGCTGTACATTTTCACCTTTTTCCTTACAAGACTTTCTGGAAAGGTCTTGTGGTTTTATCGTCCAGAAGAAAAGAATTAAAATAGTATCTTCCTGTAAGATTAATGTGCTGGCGTTCCTCAAAGAGTTCAACTAGAACAGGAAACAAGGGAAATGAATGGGAGAATGAGCCTGGAGCACATTCCATAGGAGGAAGGCAAGGACTATGGCAGTCAGAAGTCAGAGCTGCCACAGAAATAAAGATTCAGAAAACTCAAGGAGTTCAGGTCAGTTTCTGACATTTAAATGTCTTGTGTCATTTAAGATGCTTGCATGCCCTGCCTAACCTCCAGAGATTGTACTACATCCTCCACAGGTCGTGCTGCTGACCAAGTGTGAATGTCTCCTGTACCCCAGGCTACCTCAGACAGCACAAGATGCTCATGTGTCAGCAGCTGAGTCAGACTCCAGGTGTGCTGAGTGTCCCCTGCACTCCCTAAATTACTGTTGTCTTCTGCAAGTACCTTCTAGGCAAAAGTGCTGCCTGCAGAGCTGATCCTTTACCGCTTGTATGCCCAGGTTCCAAACTCCTTCCCGTCCCAACCTCTGTTGGGCAGGAGTGTTGATCTGCTTGAGAGTAGGAAGGATCCTCAGATGAATCTGGACAGACTGGAATAGGCTGAGCAGGAACCACCATCCCTGGAATTGTTCAAAAGTTGTGTGGTTGTGGCACCTGGGGACATGGTTTAGTGGTAACCATGATGGTGTTCTGTTAATGGCTGGACTCAATCTTAAAGGTCTTTTCCAGCCTTAATGGTTCTGTGATTCTAAAGAAGATCCTTGCACTAAAATAGCAGTGCATGATCCAAGTGACAACATACTCAGTTTAAAAGAATTTGTAACATTGGCATCAGAATGCTGCAATTTCAGCTGCCCATACTCAACACTGTTTACCTGGTGTGCAGAACTTCATGCAACCAGTGCTAAACAATCATTTTCCACTGATGTTTTTGAAACAAACAAGTCTAATTTCCCTACTTTTGGTTATATTATAATGAGCACAGTGACTGCACTCAGACCAGGACATTTAATTTTCTATTAGAGAGGAATGCAGAAATTTTCTAATAATAGTCTAAGCAGTGGTATTTAAAGAGATGAGACCCTTGTTCATTAGATATTAGTAAGAAATTCTTTCCAGTGAGTGGGATGAGACACAGGAACAGGTTGTCCAGAGAAGCTGTGGATGCCCTACACCTTTAATTGTCCAAGGCCAGGTAGGATGGGGCCTTAAGCACCCTGGTCTAGTGAAAGGCATCCCGGCTGATGACAGAGGGTTGGAACTAGCTGAACTTCAAAGTCCCTTCCCAACAAAACAACTCTAGGATTCTATGATACATGTCTGCAATGCACTTAAAAGGAATTAAAAGAGAATCTCAAGGAAAAAAAAAAAAGACGCAAAATAAAACAAGGGAAGAGAGGATCATCAATTGCTAAAGAGAACATATTCAGAGTGAAAATCATCAAAAGAGTTAAATATAGAGCAGTGATGTATCCTGGGTCGAGGAAATTTAGATTAGCTTGCATGTTATTGGAAAGAAATAAAGTGAATTTTGATGGATTTAGTCACTGCATACAAATCATTATTAAATGTGTATAGTATTTCATCACTCTAATTCTCTCCACTTTGGAGTAGCTTGCACTGTGATCATGTTATACTTTGGCTCTTTGTGCATGGTCTATTTTAATCTATTTCACTTCCTCAAGAGATCTCTCCCATTAATGCAAAGGAAAATACTCTAAGAACAAATGCTGAGTTTTTCCCAAGGTGTAACCTTCCCCTGCATGTCTGATCTGTTTTAATTCTGTGGTCTGTTCCTTCATTTCAACCATCAAGCTAATTATAGTCCCATTGTACCTTACTGCATAACCCTGCAGGAGTCCTTCACACTCTGCCTGGCTTCTGACTTTTTCCGGCACTTTTTAATCCCCTGTCTGCTTAACTTGTGAGATCTGAGCCTTGATAGGAGGCCACTCCCTAGACAGCAGACCTCTGAGGAGTGTTCAGGTGTCAGAAGAAACCTTTGCTGTCAGTTGTAAGCAACCTTGTACTTTTCTCCATCACTCAGAGTCTGATTCTGTGTGGCACAAACCCCCTTCCTTCTCCCGAGCTCTGCAGTGGGATATATGAACTTCAGACCTGTCAGACCTCAGGCACTAAGCACCCAGTGCACACTCCAGCCTTTTTTTTCACAGTCCCTTACTGCTCTACCTGTAGCTCACTCATTAACAACCTGCAGCAATCTGGCCTCTTTCCTGTCCCATATGCCCATATCTCTGCATCTAGCTCACACAGCCAGAAGAAAATATTGGCCCTAAATAAGTCTGAATTAACTCTGAGGAATTAGACCCAATGGATGCTTTCCATCCATAGGATGCTATAGTTCAGACACTGTCAGAATCCCATGGCAGACCACAAATGTATCTCATTAATTAGGTATGGATTATGTTTTTGAGAGATTTACATTAGTTCTTTTGCTGTGCCCGTGCAACTTTCTGCTTCATTTTTAAAGTGGCACAGGCCTTTCATGCCCTGAAATAAAGACCACAGGATGTGCAATGGTGTCGTCACCCAGCAAAGTGGCAGAGAAATAGGTGGTTCCACAATAAAGTGGAACAGAGTGAAGTAGGGATTGTGCAAGGCAGAATGTGAGAGCAGAAGAGAAAGTACAGCTTTAAATGTTGGAGTAGAATAAGAAAGTGAAGTAGACAATGTCAATGTAGCAGACCTGAGAGGAAGAGCTGTGGAAAAGGACAGATCACTGAGACATGTAGGCTTATGATTTCCAGGATATTAAAATGAACTATATCAGGACTAAATAATTGAACTAGATGAGTTAATTGAATTAATTGAATTTATTGAACTATATAAATTAACTATATCTGAACTAGATAAAAGAAATTGAAAGATGTTCATCTTACTGGCTCTAAATGATACTCAGATGCCAAATTAAAAATAAAATGAAAAAAAATGCTAGAACCAATCACAGCAGGTCTAGAGACATCTCAATAACAATAAGAACAACAAAAATCAGAATTGCTGCATTGCTGAAATTCAGCTGATATACTGGACACATCAGATAGAGCAGATAGGAGGGAAGACAAACAAGATAACTGCAAACCAGACCCAGTCTTTGTTTTGATTTTATCAAAGTCAAAAATAATAGAGTTTAATGTGTCAGATAGAAAGTCATTAGATTTCTTTTTCCAAAAGCAATAGTGTAAGTAACAGTATGAGAAGAGACAAGACTTTGACAGGGACAATGTGGTGGTGGCCACATGTGAGTAACAACATTGCAGTTGATCATCAGAGAATCACAGAATGGTTTGAGTTGAAAGGAACCTTACAGACTATCTAGTTCCAGCACCCCTGCCACAGTCAGGGACACCTCCCACTAGATCAGATTTCTCAGGGTCCCATCCCTCCTGGCCCTGACCATTTCCAGGGAAACATCAGGATTCACATGGAAAGGTGCAAAAGGATATTTCTTGCAGATATGTCATGTTTCTCAGTTAAGTAGAAGGTAAGTGGTGTTGCTAGAGGAAGTTATTTTTCAGGTTGTGGAGAAGAAAAGAAGAAAAGGTCTGCCAGTCTCTTGGTGAAGGGGAAGCCAGTGTGTTTCCTTGGTCTGTCAGACTTCCATCTTGAAAAGAGAGGGAGGCAAAGCAGTGTTCTTTATTAAAAATGCCAAATATGGAAACCTACTTTTAATTATCACCCACATGACAAGTCATACAGCAATCCTAACTACTAGAAAGCAGAAATAAAGACTTTTAAGATTTATTTTACACTGGTACCAGTAGCACTGAAATAACTATTCCTGTTTGAGAGCTGTTATATGGCTGTTGATGCACACATTTGTTGGTGTATGTTTTGCAACTAGAAGGTTGCATACTAATAACTTTACAACTTATTTATCAGCTCTGGATGACTTTGAGGTGGGATTTTGTTAACTCATATTTTCTCACATTTCTCGGGATATTGTGTACATGTGAGAGGGAGATTTATGGATAGGAATAAGATGTCAAGTATCTGTGAAAACCAATATTCACATATTTCATAAAGAAGTGGGAGATACTCGAGAAATATTTTCAGATGTATATTGTGTCTAAGTACTTTAACTACAGAGAATCAAAGTTTTCTGAAGCGGGGGTGCTCATTTATACAATTCTTGATTAGCTCTATTCACTATGACCTCTTGCGTCCTTCAGCAGTAACCAGGCCATCTTTAAATTTAAAAAACCACGGTCATCTCAACCTTAGCAATTTCATCACAGCACAACATTATTTAATACAGCATCGCTGTATCCTGCTAGCAGTGTTTCTCCTGTGAAGGAGGCAGTAATTATAAAATAATTATGTCTGTGGTTTAAGTTGTTTAGTTAGATGCATATAGCATTTCAAGAGAATTATTTGTCACAGGAGGCTTAAGGACTTGTTTACATGCCTGCTTTGCAGATACCAACTTTCTGTACAATGAGCACACAATCAGGTCTGGCCTTTTATCAGGGTTCAAGTTAATCATGTGTTGTCACCCTCTTTGTGTAAGATATCCATAATCTGCCCAGGTTATCCCACCTTGTTGTACAGACACTCTGATGTTTCATTTTCTTTCTGCTATGTTGAATCACTGTTCAGTCACAAGTTCTGTATCTGGCTTTCATAAAATCATAGGATATTCTGAGCTGGAAAGGACCCATCGAGATCACTGAGTCCAAATTCTGTCCCTGCACAGGACAACCCCAAAAATGTCACCATGTCCCCAAAAGCATCCAAGCTTTTCTTGAACTCTGGCAGGTTTGGGACCATGACCAATTCCCTGTTTTTCTAGGGTTTGGACAACTCCCTCTTCTACTCATTGCCATGCCTTAGCTGTCTGTATGACAACTAGCATGTTCCTTATGTGATGTGAAACTGGCTTTAAACGCATACAATCCTAAGCCAGCACATTTCCAGGACACTGGTTCTCCAGGGTTCAGCCAGCTTTCTTTTCTGATTCCCATTAAAATGTGCATCACAGAGTGTGTTTAATTACCTACATGATACTACAGCAGAGAGTTAAAAAATCTCTGAACCCTCACAAAATTGTTCAAATGAGCTTCCACCAAACAATTTTTGTTTGTCCACACATATTTCAGTCCTGACATATGGGAATCAGCAAAGAAGTTATCATTGTCATCACTGATGCCACACAGCACATAGCCAACCTCAACTCAAACCTTCTGATGCCTGATAATGAAGAGTAATCTATGGAAAAAATATGACAGAAAATAAAAAAACAAACAGCTGAAAATCAAGTATTGTATGGTTGTGAGGGAGGGAGTTGAAATGCAATGTAAGCAATCCATAGTCATAAAAAAACACTGGACTAGTCAGACCCAAAAATATGGCCAGTACCAAAATGATACCTCTACACATAGGACTCTCAATATGGAAGCTCCTTCTCTGAAATTTGGAAAAGAAAAAATTATAATAGATTTTATGTCCAACAGAAAAATAATTGTAGAAATCTCACATTTTTAAAAGATTTTTTTAGCAGAAAATGTCAAATGGAACACTTCCGTTTTCATTCTGTCAAGGCATTTTTATAGAAAACTTTTCTTTTACTAGCTCAGTATGTACCAGGTACCTAAATAAAGAAAAAAATAAAATCACCCCTATGTGACTCATCCAAGTTTATATGGAAAACAAACAGCAACAGAGGTTAGAAATAAAAAAAAATGTTTCCTGGTCTCTTGACTAACACTTAACTACTGGTCTCATTTTTTCACCTTGGAAATATGATTTAGATGAAGAAGAATCTTTCACTTGCTTGCTGTAGGATGAAATATGATTTCCCAGTGTTATGGCCATTCCATTTGAATTTACTAATTTTTTCACACACACAAACAAAGCCTCAGAAATTATACAGAAATAGAATACAGTATTTAAGTTTATAAAGAATCGTATCTTATAAATAAATAATTAACTCACTGCCAAGGGAAAATTAAACTCCTGGGAATAAACACTTATAAAGGAAGTTCCGTGACAGAAAAAAGAAGAGAGAAGAAGCTGTTTCTTTGGTCCAAACCTCCATCTAATCATCTCTGTCTTTCACTCTGAGTTCCCAAGCTGGCTTTTAAAATCTCTGGCAGAGCACCAACAGTGCTGTGGTAAACTCAACCATCGAGTCACTTCAATCCAATTAGACCTGATTTATTCTTTTTTAAAGGGCCAACTATGACAATCTCAGCTTTGGAGGCTGATGGATACCAGCTCTCATGCAATATTTGACACATTTATATTGTATTGGAGTGTCTCACATAAAAATCAGAACTAGTCCTATCAGAATTTGCCTAAAGATATGGCAATATCTCTGATTTTTTTTCAGATTTTTTGCAGTTCTTTGCAGAGAGAAATAATTTTAATTACCTTAGTTAAATGTACTTTGTTCATTAGTTAAATGTACCTGTGTCTTTTTTTTTTTTTTACTTTAGTCTCACTTGATGTCCCTCTAAGATTTCCAATATTGCCAACTCTTGTTTCTTATTTCCTACACTGGGCTTTAGATTCCCCTAAAAGTGTGTTTTGTCTTCCAGCATTTATCAGTATCTTCAGGATAGCCAATGAGTAACAAGTTCTACACTTTTCACCAGGCCATTTCCATGCCACCTTAGACTTGGCATCTCTCAAAGGATCCTGTCTTCAGAAGGATACATGGGGAAAAACAGTTCAGACTGTATATAATGAAAAAGCTTTTCGTCATGGACCATCAAATATCAGAACAGATTGTCCTGGCAAGCCATGCTGTTGGCCACCCTTTGAGATTTTCTAGACTAGAATGGACAAATTTCTGAAAACTTGGTTTGAAAACTCACATCTAACTATGCTTTAATCGAGAGGTAGACTAGATGTTTTTCTCAGGTCTCTTCCAAGCTGAAACTCCCTGTTACGCTGAAAATGAGGGTCAGTAATACCAGGGGACTAACCTCAGAGTTCTTTTCATTGAATCTGTCTGTGTTCCATGAGGACAAATAAACTTATTGATTATTTTGAGACAAACTCAGTGGGAAATCTCTACATTTTTTTTCTGTTGGAGGGTGATGCACACTTGCATTTGCTAGTAACTGTGCAAATAACTGTGCTAGTAACTTTCTATCACCCATCTCAAGATAAAAGTCATATTGGAAAAATCTAAGATGAAGAAAGACATGAAGACAGCCAGTGATGAAAGAGGTGAAGTTTTATTGAAGTGCTGCCTGGAACAAAGAGGTCTAAGATGAATTCTTTTCTCTCAAGTGTGATGCCAGTGCAGAAGCTTTTAAATGTCTCTACATTTCATAAAGCACCTGTAAAGCAGAAACAAGGCATCATTTCTTTCAGCTTAGCACAAGGAGATTCTTCATACTGGCTGTCTTTGTCCGCTTGTTTGCAGAGTGTGTAGCACACTAAATTATGCCCCAGTCCTGTCTAAGTACTTGAGATACTGCTGCAATACTCAGAGTCAGGAACTAGGGCAGAAACTTGTGTTTAGTTCAAGTTAATAGAAAAAAACAAAGTTTTAATATGACTCATCCATCTTTTCTTGTTATATTACAGCATTTCTGATGGGGAAGAGTTTAGAAAAGTTAAAATACCAGTACCAGTTTTCTGGCTCTTAATTGTACTTAGGTGCTACTGCTATGACTGCTATTGAAATAGAGATAGGAGGGGAAACAGCAAGGTAGATGGCCTACATTATCCTATTCCTATAATCTAGAAGTAATAATTATTGCTCTCAAAATACTTTTTAAAATTCAACAGAGGCATTGGGGTTTTTTGCTCAATAAATGATATTACTATCAAATTAAATAACACAATAACTAAGTGGAGATATGCCGGAATTGGCCAAAAATAAAAATCAGTGAGTATTTCAGTATTTGCTTTTAATATATCTCCATAGCTTTTCACAGTGAATAGATTAATAGCACTGATCTTCTCCATCAGGGCTTGGAAATGGAAATCGGTCATGGAGCTCTGTGACATGGAGGTGATATTAATTACCATTAGAATCTTAAGAATTGCACTGACAAGAAAAGGGATGCTGTAATGTAATTCTAGAACCAGCACCTTTCTTAGATCTTTTTAGACACCTTCAACAAATTTTCTCTTTGCCCTGAATCTCTCACTGCATTCTTTTAGCACTTCACTTTGTATCATCCATCAGAATGTAGACGACACTTCTTGCTTCTCCCTTGCTATCCTCTGGGTGACCCTGCTTTTCTTTTTCTTCATGAACTAAGACTCCTATGAATTCCTACAGTGTTTTGCTGTGAAAGGATGATCTTTAGCAGGCATTTGGCCATAAGTGGAAACCTTTCACTTATCTCTAATGGTCTTACTACAGAACATTATTCTTCCTTTTTTCAAGTGTGTAGTGGAGAAGATTAGTCAGTGCNCTCAAGTAAATAAACAGTGAGAAAACTGGAAAAAAGCTTGCAAAATTTTTACTCATAACACTTCCCACCTTTTCTAATCACTGCATTGGTAACTGATGATGTTTAATACTGCATAATTGTACTGCATAACAGTGACACAGGCCCTAACCAGACTGTAGATTATGTCTTGAAACTCTAAAACTTTTGTTGTGTCAGGTCCTTCAAGAATAAACTTCTCAAACGGATACTGGTGTTCCACTAGGTTTTATTTTGTATCATAAGCATAACCAAGTTCAACAGGGCCAAGTGCAAAGTCCTGAACCTGGGTTGGAGCCATCCTAATATCAATACAGACTGGAGAAGGAATGGAAAGAGAGAAGCCCTGTGTGAAGGATTTGGGGGTACTGGGGAATGAAAAATTGGACATGACCCATCAATCTGCATTCAGAGCCCAGAAAAACAACCATGTCCTGGGCTGGTCTCACAGCAGGGACAGCGGGTGAGGGAGGGGATCCTGCCCCTCTGCTCTGGTGAGATCCCATCTGCAGTGCTGCATCCAGTGTTTTTTCCCAGCACAGGAAGGACATGGAACTGCTGCAGTGGGTCCAGAGAATGACAACAAAAATTATCAGAAGGCTGAAACACCCCCTGTGAAAACAGGCTGAGAGAGTTGGGGCTGCTCATCCTGGAGAAGAGATTTCTGGAAGACCTAATAGCAGCTTTTCAATTTATAAAAAGGATTTATAGCAAAGAAAGAGAAAGATTTTTTTTACCAAGGTCTGTAATGATAGAATGAGGGGTAATGGGTTTAAACTAATAGAGGATAGGTTTAGATTGAACATAAGAAAGACAATTTTTACAGGGAGAGGCTGCCCGGAGAAATGGATGCCTCACCGTTGGTAGTGTCCATGACCGAGTTGGATGGGTCTTCCATCAATGTGATCTAGTGAGAATTGTACCTGCCCATGGCAAGGGAGTAGCAATAGATGATCTTCAGTGGCTGCTTTCAACCCAAACCATTCTATGATTCTACAATTTTCTGCATTTGCAACCTCAACCACAAAATACTTCACTGTTCACTGAGTTATGTTGATACTTTGCCTATAACCACACTAAAATGGTATTGAGGAAGTTACTAAGACATTATCCTTTGTTTGTGGGTTTCTTGCAGTGTTTAATGAACAACATTTAACCTTCCAGAAATTCAGATTATTAAACAGATGTGCATGAGTTGAAAAGGTAAACTCCACATTTAATTGGGGGCCTGCATATCAGCACCATTTATTGCGAACCCCCTAAAACAAAGTTTTCAGTTTATACATAGATTATTAGAATGCCGCCTACTGCTACCTCAGGTAGACAAATCCAAAATGTTTCACATAAAAAACACTCTGTAACTCTTCCTCTGCATTTGTGTTCTTTGGATTAGCAAGTACTACTGTTGATCTGTATAGCAACAGAACTCCTCAAAGTCCACTTTAATGATTTGCATATGCAATACCCCACTAAAATCAAATACATTATTTTTGCACTCAGAAGTAATCTAATACCTTCCTTCTTTGACCTATATTCCATGTGTGTTGTTTATGGTATGCTGTCACAGAGCCAAAGCCTGTGGTTATCACTTAATTAATATGCTTCTGTTATGCACTCATTAGCACTTCAGTTAAAATCTCCAGATGCTGGAGATAAATAGATCCATGAAACCAATTGCAGTACATGTTCCAACCAGGAAATAGTGGCATACTTCTCTATATAGGATAATACTCAGTTAAAATCTGTCATCTCTCAACACTGGAAAAACAGCTTTCATTATTTTAAAGTGTTGTTATGTATAATTATGGATGGGAAGAGGAAGAGACAAGAGGAGGGAAGAAGAAAAGGAATGAAGTCTTTAGTTTCTCAAAAGTCTGTGGGCTTTCTTTTTGTTATGTTTGTTATAGGACAAAATAACATCTTAAATCACTAAGTTCCAATTCAATATTTTTCATTAAGATTGCAGTTATACAGCAAAATATAGCTAACCCTTTGAGTTATGCAAAAGAACACTTTTTAAAAATCATTTGCCTTTTAAAATGTTTATTTTAAAAATTTTTTTACAAGACTTTCATGTAATTTTCAATGAGCTGGTTCCATGATTCTGGGACCTTCTATGTTCCTAAGAGTCTAAACTCATTAACAGTTGATTTCTGTTGGTATTGCTGGAAAAGTATCCAGCAGTTTCAGAAATGGACTAAGCTTCCTTGTTACAGGTGTTGCACAAACAAAGGCAAAAACGTGGCATTTGCAAGAGGATTTAACACAGTAAAATGTAAGAGCTACAGGCACAGGTGTAGAGATTCAGACTCTCAAGCAAGAATATGCCAGTGATTTCAGCACAATAATTGTCCATGTCCTCTCTGAGCTTCATGAATCCTGGAATGGTTTAGGTCAGAAGGGGCCTTAAAGATCAACTAGTTCCATGCCATGGGCCAGGACACCTTCTACTAGACCTGGTTGATCAAAGCCCCACCTGGCCTTCAACTCCTCCAGGGATAAGGCAGCCACAGCTTCTCTGGGCAGCCTCAGCCAGTGCTTCACCAACCTCACATTAAAAAATTTCCGCCTGATATCTAATTTGAACCTACTGCCTGTCAGTTTAAAACCATTCCCCTTTGTCCTGTCATCCCACACCCTTGTCAAAAGTCTCTCTCCAGCTCTCTTGTAACCTCTCTAAGTACTGGAAGGTCTCACCAGAGTAGAGCAGAGGGGCAGAATCCCCTCCCTCTCCCTGCTGCCCACACTGCTCTGGATGGAGCCCACGATGGAGCTGTTTTCCTGGGTTGCAGGCACACATTGCTGGGTTATGTCCAGCCTCCCTTCCACCAGCACCTCCAAGTCCTTCCTGGCAGTGCTGTTCTCAGCCCAGTCTCTGCACACGTGCCTGGGATTGCCAAAGCCCCAGTGCAGGACCTTGCTCTTGGCCTTGTTGAACTCCCTAAGGTTTGCACAGCCTCAGCTCTCCAGCCTGTCCAGGTCCCTCTGGATCCCTTCCCTCCAGCCTATGACTGCTGCACAGTTTGGTGTCACCAGCAAACTCACTGAGAGTGCGCTCAACTCCACTGTCCACATCTCCAACAAATGTTAAACAGTGCCAGTCTCAACACCAAACCCTGAGAAACACCACTCATTTTTTGGTCCCTTGTCATGTCCCTCAGACAATATGGATGTGGTAGATACCCTGTCTCAAGCAGAACCAGCCACTTTTATTTGGAAAAGTAAATTAAGTCTTCAGAGATCCATTCACTATTTAAAATTTCTGTTCTTTTTCATATGAGACCACTGAACGGATGGACACTACTGAAATAAACTGAGTGAAATCTCCTTTGAGGTGGAATTAAGGAAAACTGGCCTCTTCTCAGGGAGTTATGGCATCTATTTTCTCAAAACTTGTCAGGATATCTGCAAGAAGATATAATCCTTTTATTAAAAAAAAAAAAAAAAATCAAGTAGAAACTGCTCGGTTTGACTCATGCAACTATTTTTTAAAAGTTGGTGTTCTCCGCTTCCTTATCATGAGCTCTGTTAAGGAGCAGAAGGATAACTTTTCAAATCAAAGGGTATTCTGTGAGTCTCTATCAAGATATTAGTTTTTCAGATGTTCCTAAGGCAAGAGTTAGTAGGAAGAATGCTGAGAATTTAAGGTCTGAGATGAAATAATCTAGTCCTAGTGCCTTTAGACTAAATTTAAAGAAGTAGACCCACCTGTTCCCTCTGATGCAAAAAAACAGGATGGCAAGATGGAGTTTTACTTGTGAAAAAGGAAGAAACTTTTGGGGTTTCTTGGAGTCTTTGGAGGCATAAATTTAAGAAGGTCTGCAGAGCTGAGCAGACATTTGCCCAACCCTGAAAAGCACCACAACACCAAGACTGAACTCTGCAGATTGCTGTAATTTGCAGATTGCAGGTCACTTGAATATGTTTTTTAAAAGCAACAGAGACAGAAGAGTGCTAAGTCTCAGTTTGAGGGAAAGTTTCAAGGGCAACTGAAGGAGAGGGATGTGTGATAGTAAAGATTTTTCCATATATATTAAAAATGAAATGAAGTGTCAGAGAAATATCAGGATTTCTGGTAGCTTCTCTAAAGCTATGGCTTTGATCTGTGCAAGGCTGATCCCTCTCTAACTCTTTTTCTTTTTCTCTAACTCTACATTCTTTCTCAATTAGAATATTTCAGCCGGCTTGCTATTGGACAGTTCTTCCCAGAGAAGTTATTTTTGTATTTAAGCCGTGATATCAGGTGACTGAGCAAATAGCTTAAGGGAATTGATTACCATTTGTTAACTCTATGGGTGGTTTTTTCCCTTGGTCATTCATTCTAACAACAGATAGGCAGACAGACATATTGTTTATTTTTAATCCATATATGTATTCTAGCAATGTCTTGTACACTCTCATTGTCTCTACAAGTTATACTTACTAGGCAGGTCAGGTCTCATACAGGCAGATAAATATATATCTAGTATCCTTCAATTTTCTTTGATATCCATGCATAATTTGCAATGGGAAAATATACAGAGAGAAAGTAACTTAAAAATGGGAAAAAAAGAATTTCTAGATTTAGCCAGACAGCAACTTTGAAAATTCACTTTCCACTGCAGTTTTACACTTTAAAAAGTCATAGCTCATTTGAGGCTTTAGTAATTCCCAAATAACACTAGCTTAACTCTAGCTCAAGGCTTCTTTCTGACCTTATTCTCCTTCAGACGTCTTTTCTCTGACAAGTGTTCTCAAACTGTATTTTCTATCCCAAAGGTTGAATTATGCTTTGAGATTGGTCCAGTGAGCCAAAGTTCCTCCAGAATTTTATCAATAATTGACCTGCAGCTCCTACTCTTTTGTCTGATAGCACAAACCCACTGGAAATGACTGCAAAAAGGTACAGTCAAGAAATCAAACCCTCCTGCTGATGATGTGAAAAGTGTCAACCCAGGGCTGCAGGAACCTTCATGCTGTAATTTCTGTGTAACAATGACTTTATAACCTACTACTCATTGGGAACAAAATGTATGCTACTAATGTCTTCTGGCACAGATAACCAGTAGCAAAATGAAAATATATATAAATATATGTATGTTTATGTGTTTATGTATCATAGAAACATAAAATCATAAAATCACAGAATGGTTTGGGTTGGAAAGGGACTTTCATGATCATGTAATTCCAGTCCCCCGCTGTGTTTGGGGACACCTTTCAATAGACCAGGTTGCTCAGAGCTCCATCTAACCTGGCCTTGACCACTTTATAGGATGAGGCCTCCATGGCTTCTCTGGGCAACCTGTGCCAGTGCCTCCCCACCCTCTGGGTAAAGAATTTCTTCCAATTGTCTGATCTAAACCTACTCCCTCGTTTGAAGCCATTCCCCCTTGTAGGGAATAGGACATCTTTCTGTAAAAAGTCCTTCTCCATCTTTCTTGTATGTTCCCTTCAGGTACTGGAAGGCTGCAATTAGGTCACGCCAAAGCCTTCCTTTCCAAGCTGAAAAATCCCAATTTTCTCAGCCTTTCCTCATAGGAGGGGTCCTCTATCCCTCTAATCATCNAAAGCCTTCCTTTCCAGGCTGAAAAATCCCAATTTTCTCAGCCTTTCCTCATAGGAGGGGTCCTCTATCCCTCTAATCATCTTGGTGGCCCTCTGGACTCACTCCAACATGTCAATGTGCTTCTTGTTCTGGAGCTCCCAGGGCTGGATGCAGCACGTTCCTGGCTCATGGAGTAGAGGTGCAGTATGTGTGTGTCTGTACTTATCACAGAATCATAGAATCACAGAATCACCAGGTTGGAAGAGACCTTCAAGATGACCAAGTCCAAGCCATGCCCTAACACCTAAACTAAACCATGGTACTGAGTGCCACATCCAATATATTTTTAAACACATTTAGGGATGGTGGCTACACCACCTCCCTGGGCAGATCATTCCAGTACATTATCACTATTTCTGTAAAAAAACTTTTTCCTAACATCCAACCTATATTTTCCTTAGCACAGCTTGAGACTGTGTCCTCTTGTTCTGTCATTTGCTGCCTGGAGAAAGGGACCAACGCCCACCTGACTACAAACACCTTTCAGGAAGTTGTAGAGAGTGATAAGGTTACCTCTGAGTCTTCTCTTCTCCAGGCTAAACAACCCCAGCTCCCTCAGTCATTCCTCACGGGGCTTGTGTTCCAAGCCCCTCACCAGCCTTGTCACCCTCCTCTGGATGCACTCAAGAGTCTCCATATCCTTCCTGAACTGAGGGGCCCAGAACTGGACACAGCACTCCAGGTGCAGCCTCACCAGTGCCGAGTACAGGGGAAGGATGACTTCCCTGCTCCTGCTGGCCACACTGTTGCTGATACAGGCCAGGATGCCATTGGCCTTCTTGGCCACTGCTGGCTCATGTTCAGTTGGCTGCTGACCAGTACCCCCAGGTCCCTTTCTGCCTGGGCACTGTCCAGCCACACTGTCCCCAGCCTATAACATTGCAGGGGCCAAAATGCAGGACTTGGCACTTAGACTTGTTAAACTTCATCTTATTGGACTCTGCCTATCTGTCCAATCATTCCAGGTCTCTCTGCAGAGCCCTCCTACCTTCCAACAGATCGACACACACTCCCAGCTTAGTGTCATCTGCAAATTTACTAATGAAAGACTCAATACCCTCATCCCTATCATCAATAAAAATATTGAACAATAGAGGCCCTAGGACAGATCCCTGAGGGACACCACTGGTGACTGGCTGCCAGCTGGGTGCAGCACTGTTCACCACCACTCTGGGCTCAGCCATCCAGCCAGTTCCTGATCCAGCAGAGAGTGCTCCTGTCCAAGCCCCGGGCTGCCAGCTTTTCCAGGAGTATGCTGTGGGAGACAGTGTCAAAGGCCTGGATGAAGTCCAAATAGACAACATCCACAGCCCTTCCTGCATCCACCAGGAGGGTCACCTGGTCATAAAAGGTTGGTCAAACATGACCTACCCCTCTTAAACCCATGCTGGCTGGGTCTGGTACCCTGGCCATCCTGTAAGTGCTGTGTGATGACAGTTAATATTAACTATTCCATACCTTACCAGGTACTGAGGTCAGGCTTACTGGCCAGTAATTACCAGGATCCTCCCTACCCTTTTTTGTGAATGGGCATCACATTTGCCAGCTTCGAGTCACCAGTGAGCCAGGACTGTTGGTAAATAATGGAGAGCAGCTTCACAAGATCATCTGCCATCTCCCTCGTCACCCTGGGATGGGTCCCATCTGGTCCCATTGATTTATGAACATCCAAGCAGCTCAGCAGTTCCCTGACTGCCTCCTCCTGGATAACAGGGGGATCATTCTGCTCTCTGACACCATCTACCAATTCAGGAGGACAGCCATCCTGAGGATAAACCCAATAAAGACCATGGCAAAGAAGGCAAAAAAGGCAAAGAAGGCATTAAGCACTTCCACCTTCTCCTCATCTGCAGTTCCTGAGCCCCCTCCTGCATCCAGTGGAGAACAAAGGTCGGTCTTACCCTTCCTTTTGCCATTACAATATTTGTAAAAACATTTTTTGTTAGCGTGTACAAAGGCTTTCAAACTAAGTTCAAACTGAGCTTTGGCCTCTCTAATTTTTTTCCTACATGCCCTAGCAACTCCCTGAAATACTTCCTGAGAGACCTCACTCTCCTTCCAAAGATGATACATCCTCTTTTTATTCCTAAGTTCCTTCAAAACTTCATTGCCCATCCGGGCTGGACATTTGCTTCTTCAACTCATCTTTTGGCACACAGGGATAGTCTGTTCCTGTGCCCTCAAGATCTCTTTTTTGAAGCATACCCACCTTTCCTGGACTTCTTTGTTCTTAACTGCTGCTTCCCAAGGAACTCTCTGAATAAGTCTCCTAAACAGGCCAAAGTCTGCCCTCCGGAAATCCAATGTAAAAGTCTTAGTGACGTTCCTCCTCCTTTCACCAAATATCAAGAACTCTAGAATTTCATGATCACTATGCCCCAAGCAGCCTCCAACCACCACAAATCCCACCAGCCCTTCTCTATTTACAAACAGCAGGTTGTTTTTTGATGATAGTCTCTCCCCTGGTGGGCTCACTCGCCAGCTGGGACAGAAAGTTGTCTTCCACACACTCCAAGAACTTCCCAGCCTCCCTTTTCTGCTGTATTAAGTTCCCAGCAGATGTCTGGTAGGTTAAAGTCACCTACAAGAACAAGGGCTGGTGACCCTGAAACATTCTCCAGTTGCACAGAGAATAAGTTTTCCACCTCTTCATCCTGGTTGGGTGGACGATAACAGACTCCCAGTAGGATGTTAACTTTGCTGGCCTTCCCCTTAATTCTTACCCATAGGCATTCAACTTCCTTGTTAATAATTTCAATACCATGGCATCAAAAGCCTCCCTAATAAAAAGGGCCACTCCTCCACCTCTTCTCCCTTTCCTGTCTCTTCTGAAGAGCTTGTAGCCATCCAGTGCAGCAGTGCAACTCACAATGTGAGTTGTCCCACCCCGTTTCCATGATGGTGACTCCATCATAGCTTTGTTGTTGTACCATGGCTTCCAGCTCTTCTTTTTTGTTGCCCATGCTGCGTGTGNTCTTACCCATAGGCATTCAACTTCCTTGTTAATAATTTCAATACCATGGCATCAAAAGCCTCCCTAATAAAAAGGGCCACTCCTCCACCTCTTCTCCCTTTCCTGTCTCTTCTGAAGAGCTTGTAGCCATCCAGTGCAGCAGTGCAACTCACAATGTGAGTTGTCCCACCCCGTTTCCATGATGGTGACTCCATCATAGCTTTGTTGTTGTACCATGGCTTCCAGCTCTTCTTTTTTGTTGCCCATGCTGCATGTGTTAGTATACATGCACCTCAGCTGGGCTACTGATTTCACACCTAACTCAGCTTACCGTCCTTGGGCCTGCTTCCAGATAGCCCAGCTGCATCCCCTTCCCCCTTCAAAGCTAGTTTCAAGCCCTTTCAATGAGTTCATCCAGCTCATGGGCTAAAAATCTTCTGCCCTTAACAGAGATCTCTCAGGAGCCCATCTGGTTTCAGCACCATCAGGTGCTGAAATAGTTTCCCCATGATCAAAGAACCCAAAATTCTGCTGATGACACCAACCATTGGGCCACTTGTTGATAATGTGAGCTCTCCTATTCCTTTCACAGTTTTTCTCTCCCACCAAAAGGACTGAGCAGAACACTACCTGTGCTCCTGCCCTATCAACCACTTGACCCAGTGCCCTAAAGTTCCCATCACTGCCAGCCTGGAGTATCAGCAGTGGGTAATAATCAAAGAGCCAAATCAGCACATGTAGTCTCTCAGTAATCTGACAGATGAAGCATAACTGGGAGGCTCACTGGACAGATCATTCTCTTCTGCATTATCTGGCTGATCTTCTATATCCAGGGCTTCATACCTGTTCAGAAGTGCCACCTGGGTAGGTGATGGGGGTTGGGAGGAATTTTTATGACCTCCTCCATTTCCACTCCCCTTCATCCACCAGNTGGGTAATAATCAAAGAGCCAAATCAGCACATGTAGTCTCTCAGTAATCTGACAGATGAAGCATAACTGGGAGGCTCACTGGACAGATCATTCTCTTCTGCATTATCTGGCTGATCTTCTATATCCATACCTATTCAGAAGTGCCACCTGGGTAGGTGATGGGGGTTGGGAGGAACTTTTATGACCTCCTCATATGGGGACCCATTTCCACTCCCCTTCAGCTGCCAGGTGTCCTCCTATTGCCTGACAGTGGGAGGCATGGGAGTCCTCTGACTCCTGGTGGGCTTGCCTCAAGGATGGAAGGGCAGAACTACACCAATCAATTTCCCTTTCACTTTCCTTTAGTCTTCCTACTTCCTCCCTAAGCTCAGCCACCAGCAAAAGATCATTCACCTGTTCACACTGTAGGCATGATTTTCCTACAAGGCCCCTGGTACTGCTGATATGCTCAAACATCCGCACAGGAATGGGTCTGGACAGACACATCCTTTTTGGAGGGTTCTATCTGGCTACATACACCTCTAGTAACTGCAGGTTTTGATCATGTAAAAACCATAACTAACAAAAAACCAAAAAAACCCAATACCAACCAACCAACAAAGCAAAACAATCAACAAACTAAAAACTCCACTAGTAGGGGGAAAACCTGCAACCCTGCCTGCTTGCGAACTGCCGCACAAACTGCTGTGCCACGCCCTCAGGGACATGCCACGGCCTCAGAGACATGCCATGCCCTCAGAGATGTGCCACGCCCTCAGAGACGTGCCACTCACTCAGAGATGTGCCACACCCTCAGACATGCCCCGCCCCCAGAGGCATGCCACGCCCTCAGGGACATGCCACGGCCTCAGAGACATGCCATGCCCTCAGAGATGTGCCACGCCCTCAGAGATGTGCCACACCCTCAGACATGCCCCGCCCCNCAGAGGCATGCCACGCCCTCAGAGATGTGCCACACCCTCAGAGGCATGCCACGCCCTCAGAGATGTGCCACACCCTCAGACATGCCCCGCCCCCAGAGGCATGCCACGCCCTCAGAGAGGTGCCACACCCTCAGAGACATGCCACGCCCCTCTGAGATGTGCCACGCCCTCAGAGATGTGCCACACCCTCAGAGACATGCCACGCCCTCTTTGCCCACTCCTGTCTGCCACATTCCCTAGAATCCCCTTTTGATCACCCTGCTGCTCCTTGGAAGAAGCCCCGCCCCACGTGACTCACAAGAATGTATCTATATATGTATATGGATGTATGTATGTTATTTACATAATAATAAAGAGATAACATCATCACTTCCTTCTCTATGAGAGGGGAAGTCACTACAGGAAATGTACCTTGAAATCAGTAATTTAAAATATGTTTGTTCTCATGGGATGGGAATCGGCACCTCTGTGGTTAGGATACTTTGGGAAAGCTCTAACCTCCACAGTAAGACTGGAGCTCTGGGTGTTTGGGACTGCTCATTAAAACAAAATAGCTTTTTAAAAACCTGTTTTTTAAAATAAATTTCCCCTTAACTCCCTGATGGCAGCAGATTTCTCCCTTGTGATAAGTCCATTAGCAGCTCAAAAAGAATAAATAAATAAACATGAAAATGCCTGGCTGCTAATGAGACCCCCAGAAGCAGGACTGGAGCTTGATACATCATCTCTGCTGCTTGATTTCTGTGGGAAGGTTCCAGCCCCTGCACGATGTCAGCCTGAATGTCTGGCTCCAATACCTGAATTTTCATAAATTTTGCAATCAGCTCTAGTGTCCCGAAGGGGCTGTAAGGACTTAAAATCAAGCATTCAGGAGAGCTGCAGTTGTGCAGTGTATGGGGTAGCCTCCTGTTTATCTTGCCTCATCACTGCATGCTGAAGCATTAAGCTGCTGCTGCTCTCTCCAGATTGATGGCACAGCCCTGTGACACTTGTTCAGGGTGCACTTGTGTTAATTGAGATAAATATTCTTCTGCAAGATGCAGCTGGTGCTCAAGGAGTCCTGGAAGATACATTACCTGATTTGAGGAGGCTGATTTCTGATGATTTATTTTCACGTTACACAGCACTGAGGGTGAATTTTTGGGTTCTGTGTCAGTATCTATAATTTTGGCAGCAACCTGGTGTTCCTTGTCTCAGCAAAATTGTTTTCTTACCTGTGTGCCTGTGTTGTACTCACAACTGCAGCTCTGTGGGTTCAACTCTTTTTGTGTTCTGAACTCTCTGCATGGGCAAAAGCTCAGATGGAGAATTGTGCTTAGGGAAAGCTTCATCAAATATAACTGTCCCTTCCTTGAAAATGGAATAATTTATGCATGACCTCATCTTCATCCAAGTCAAGTGACGTATCAGCAGAAGTGCCCTGTGCTCTTTCTTCAAGTGGCAATGCTTCAGCTCATGGCAAAAAACTAAAGGACTTTCAGGGTTCCCTATCCATTTCCCATATGTCTCCTGCCTTCTAGGCTGCAAATCCTCTATTTCTAAGCTTCCTGAAAAAACATGAAAGTGGATCATATTCCTTTGGAAAGAGGAATCTGTTTCAGTCCTCATGCATCAATCTCTCCCTGTTTCTTCTTCTGACCAGTACTAAACCTTTACATTGTGCTTTCTTCCATGAATAAACTTTCAACTAAATCTGTTGGAAATCTGGGTCATGAGAATAACCATCATCTGAAATTAATAAATAATTGGGAGAAAAAAATCCAGTCAGAATAGCAGGAGAAGCAAGCAGATTTTGGGTTTTTTTGTCTGATTTGGCATATAGAACACTACAAGTAAGGGAAAAACCAATTTGCCAAAATACTGTGAAAAACATTCTGTTATTTCTTGAAATTATGCCTAACTTCCCCTTGTTCTTCCCTCCTCCATGAGAAAAAGAAACATCAAAAAAACATAGAAAAAGCCAGTACTTCAAGTAATGAGCAGCTGAAGATTGAAAAACTCTTTTCCAACAGTGCTGGAGCCTGTGTAAACTCTGGCTTTGTCAAAGGTTAAGTGTCTTCCCAAATGTGAAGTCAGACATGCAATGGTCTGTGGGATGAGTAAGAGCCCACCTGATCCTTTTCATGACTGTAGATGAAAAGTTGTTTCCCCATTTGAGTGTTTTATTTTAAATTATACAAAGTTGCCACTTAGTAATACATAAGCAAGGGAAATTCAAGAGATGGTGTCACATCAAGCAGGACCATCTTATTTGAAAATACTTTAGCAAAAATTGTGTTTGGTAGATGAAGACACATTTTGGGGCATGACTGTTTTAATTGTTACTGTTTTCTTAAGGTTTTTTTGTAGATTGAATTAATAACTTAATATTTACACAATTTCCACAGTAATCTAACTTGCTGCAGTGCAAGTTTTCTTGTTCAGAGTGTGTATATAGCCCGTTCAAAGGACAGAGGGATCTAGGGGATCATTTTTATGAGTTTTGCAAGTAAGAGTTTTATTTCAATGAAATAAAATTTTCAATCAGAAAATTTATTTCACAGTATTTCGTAATGTTTAATTTTTCATGATTGTCGGAGTCCAGGGAAGCCTGAGAGCTTCTCCTGCTCCTCTGGTCGTTTCTTTATGTCCCCAGAGCTCCTCAAAAGTGGCTTTTGGAGAAGCTCCCTCCACTTTTGGGAGAACCTGAATGCACCAGAGAGGTGAAGAGATTTTTGTTTAGTGTACCACAGAGAGTTTAGTTGTAGTTTTAGGATCTTGCTCTACGTATTACATAGGGACAAGATGGAGATTTTTGGGTGTGGTTTTTCCTTCTTTCTTCTTCNTGCCCTGGTGTTCTCGGGGGATGCTGTCTCTCCCTCCGAGGTTTTGATAAGACAAATAAACAACTCTGAAACAGCTGAAGATCTCTTGCTGCATTTTTTCCAACATGACGAACCAAAGGAAGAAAAGCCCCAGGGCAGAGGACAGGGGGCCCAGACCTTTGACAGTGATGAAAAACTGCATATAAGAATTGTTCAGATGATATCTTGGCCTTTCAGGTGTCCTTGACCTGGGTCTCACTAGACACAGAGCTGGTACAGAGCTGTGTTTTACACTCATGACCAAAAGAATACTAGTAAAGAAGAATTGTTTTAGCTATTGCTAAACACTGTTCACATGGCAATAAGTCCATGTGCTTCTCACTTTGACCCCCAGGTGATTTGACTGGAAGTGAACAAGATGTTGAGAGAGGACATGAGCTGAACTAACTAATGTTGAGGGAGGTGATTTTGTCCCTCTGCTCTACTCTGGTGAGACCTCACTTGGAAATTGTGTCCAGATCTGGGTTTTCAGAATAGAAATCATCTGTTGGAACCAGTCCAGAGGCGGCCACTAAGATGATCAGAGGGATGGAGCACCTCTCCTACAAGGAACGGCTGAGAGATTTGTGTTTGTTCAGCCTGCAACAGAAAAAGTTTTCCAAAATTGGTAGCCCAATTTTGGCTTTCCAGTACCTGGAGAGAGCCTACAAGAAAGATGGAGAGAGATTTTTTTCAAGAGTCTGGAGTACCAGGACAAAGGAGAATGACTTCAAGCTAATTTAGACAAGATATTATGAAGAAATCCTTTCCTGTGAGGCACTGGAACAGTTTGCCCAGAGAAGCTGTAGCTGTCCCATCCCAGGAAGTGTTTAAGGCCAGGTTGGATGAGGTTCTGAGCAAGCTGTTCTAATGGAAGATGCCCCTGCCCACAGCAGAAGTTCAGGATCTAGTTGGTCTTTAAGGTCCTTTCCAACCTAAGCCATTCTTTATTTCTGTGATTCTGTGATATGCCATGCCATATGACATAAAATCATAGAATATCCTGAGTTAAAAGGAACCCAAAACGAACATTGAAGTCCAGCTCCTGACATGCATGTCAGTAAAAAGGGAGAGAAGCGAATTTAGGGAAGTTAGCCATCTACTATTCAGGAACTGACTGGGATTTGGTCTATTCACGGGGGACTGTGAGTAATCATCTTTGAATCTCACATTCTTTTGGAATACAGAGTTAGCTTTATATTGTTAATTTGACATTGTTCAAAATCTGTATTTTGCCTTCATTTGAGACCTATTTGTGTAGTCAGTGCTCAGTTTGCTTTTGAGGTAGATTTTTAATGGTATCATCATTAATGTCATCGAGGACAGTTCTCCATGGTACCATTCAAAAGAGAAATAGAAAAACATGATGAAAAGTAAATGCCTGGGATCTAGTGGATCAGGAAATACCTAGTGAACAGTGGAACACAAAAGACAAGAATTTAAAACTTTTAGACTTTTTTATATATTAAATGAAAGAAAAATTTTGAAATTATCATCATCCATCAGTGCTGTCAGAGGAAAGAATGCTATCTTCTCTTAACTACAAATAAATCTGTTGTTTTCCCGATTCCTACAAAGGAGTAATAAATAGTACTGATTTACTCTCTGAATTCTTGAAATTATTGCTCAAATGAGTATCATAAGAGTGAATAAAGCAGTTCTTAACCTTCTGGGTAACTTTGAGAGATGCAATGGTAATGAATGAACCACTCGCCATGTCCACCTGTCATATATTCAGGAACAGCTGAAGCTCAGTAACAAGCAGGATTCAAATTCAAAATATATTGTTCAGTGTCCTTACTCTACTGACATTCAAACAAACTGACAGAGTAAACAAGATCTGCTATCAGTCAATTAGTAAATTATTTGATTTTTGTCCCCTGAAACTGCAGTCATGTCTAACTCACAAATATAAATGTGTGTGTGTTACCTAAAGTTGTGTACAGCAGGAAGTGCCTTCATTAGAATATTCTCCGATTTCAGGTGCAACTTCCAGCCCACTCCCAAAGAAGGTCCATAAGAGACAAGGCTACAGCTCTGCTTAGGGAAGGACAGGAAATCTTCCTTGGCACTGAGACAGTCGTGGGTATCGGTAGAGCAGCCCTTTGCACAGTTTGACTTGCTTCAATAACAAGTGTCCAATCAATTCCCAACTGGCACTCAGTGTTCAGCACAGTCTAGAGATTATTTCCAATAAGCACTTTGGGTGAACATACGTGACTGTTGAGAGTAATAGTGTTTAACAGGGTTAACAACAGGAGGAACATGGATTGTTCCATGGCAGTTGGCGTTGCTGCCGGATAAGAGTATGAATTAGGAGAGTTTGATTTACAAGAGATCTTTAAAGATATCCCAGAGTCCTTTAAAGTCATTCCTGTTTCCAGAGGACATGGAAATAAGCTGTGACTGAAGCAAAACACTGCAGGTTCTGTGGTGTATATAATGGTACCTATGTAGTCTGAATCAAAGGTTTCCTTGGCTCTCCCTGCAGTGAATTCAACAACTTCTCCTGAGTGATTTGAGTTCAGATGAGTGAAATCATTGTAGCAGCTCATCATTTTCTGTGTGTTTGTTTTTGGTGTTTGGGTTTTTAGTTTTAGTGCTCTGTTGTTTTTTGGATTTTTTTAATAAACATGCAGGAAAAAGAGTTTCTGACACTTTTTAATTTATTCTGCTGAAGCTGACCCTATTTAATTCAAAGCCAATTAAAACATAGTTGTGAACACTTGTAAACTTTTAATTTTGGATAATTTCTAGCATCTTGTTTTAAAAAATCTCTGATATTTGCCGATTAGTTTTCGCTGCTGTTTTTGTGGTCAAAACAGCTCAATGTTGAATCAAATAAGCCTTGCAAAGGAAGAGATGAACAAGTTGACAGAATTTCTGTGAATGTGAATGGAACCAAACTACAAGTTCCCTGTCCTTATTACTTTTTATATTAAATGGTCCTATCCAGAATATTGTGTATTTATATTTTAGCACATATTTTGTTAAAAAAAATAATGGAAATTAAAGATATTTCAGCAAAGGAGAAAAAAAAAACAAAACAAAACCATAGTACTATGTTTGATCAGCCTTGCATGTATATTTTTCTATTCCATTAAATAAATGATCGTGGTTCTCTTTAGATGAGTGAATAATTGCATATTTATTTTAGTTGAATTTGTGTTAGCATAGAAGGAAGAGTAACCACATATTTGAGCAAGGTTATGGCAGTGGTTAATGTGAAAGCAGGTTTCTTTATCTAAAGTAATCTAAATTGGAGCAAGGTTGTAAGTCAAATAACAAAGGTTCCTGACAAAGCCGTGATATACTTCATTTCTTTTCTCATTAAAGAATGATAGCGTGTCCTTAGCACACAGTCACTTTTTGAGTATCTCAGGAGATCAGATTAATATGGAGCTAGTAGTAAAGTGCTTAAATGGACTCAATCAAGACAAAGTGAAATTCATCCTAGGATTACTAGAAAGATAGAAGGAGAAATTACAAAACTCTACTAGTGTGGAGATCTGTCTTATTATATGCTACAGAAAAAAAAAAAAGAAGGGGGGGTGAGAGGAGGAGGAGAGTTAAAGTGAACTTTTCTTTCTCCTTGTCAACTTCTTGCCAGTTTCCTAGAAGACCTTGGAATGATGACTATGCTTTTTTGTTTACTTATGAATAAAACCCCTGAACAACCCTAAACTCTCCATTTATTCTCCTGACTAAAGTATAAACAAGTCATATAATCTCTTTTTACAGAATGTTTCCTCCTTGTTAAACTGCACTAATGAAGATTCCCTGTTACTCAGGAAGAGTGACATCAGGACATAAGTAGGATGTAAATGGTGTATAGGAATTGCTTCTGACCACATGTAAATTTTGCCATGATATTTGTAGGACATTGTAAGTCAGGATGGAGGGAAGTGTTCCAGGGACAAGTGTTAGGTTTAACACTTCAATTAACAGGTAGGATTTTGGGTTCACAGGAGGCAGAAATCTGCTCTTACAAGAAGACCACCTGCTCTTATACTTTCCAAAGAAAATCTGTACATTTTTATAGCATCATTATCAACTATTTTATTGATGGTTATATAACAAGAAACATAAATATTCACAGTTTTATGGTCATAAGTGCAGCATGGAACTACTAGTTTCCAGAAAATTTATTTTCCTTTCTATATTCTGCCACTCTTTAATGAACTTTAGGGCATTTTCCTTCCATCCCAAATTGGTTTTGTGTCTCTTTTTGTCCTTGGTTCTAGTATAAACCAGGGACAATGCCACTGGAATATAAAATCATAATAAAATCTATAAAAAGACTTGATGGCAGTTCCAGAATGAAAGACCAGGACAAGAAAGTTCTCATCAGCCATCTACTTGTGAGCTGAGAGGTAGACCACACCTTTTCTGCGATGCCATCCTCCCATTTCACAAATCTAGAAACCCTCTCACTAAACAAATTCCATTTGTTCTCCTCAGTGTCCTTTAATTACCCAGTACTTTCTCATTAACTTAATTATTTAAATGCTTCTCAATCCCATGCTGTTTCATGTACAGATGCTATGTGTATAATACATTAAACCTGCAAAATTGGCTTACATTTAAGTGTCACCAGTTGTGTAATGTTCTGCGTTTAGTTTGTATTCATGACACTGTGAAGAAATGAAATGCTTTGTGTTAGTAAACAGACCTCACTTTTATTGTTTTTCAGAGCTGGAGCAATTTGGGGAAAACCCCCACTACTGCCATTAAAAACATGGAGCTGTGGAAATGGCATCAGTGATAACCACTTGATCATCTGCATCAGTGTTATCTGAAAATGTAAATGTTTTCCTGTTAAAACCATGGGAAAACAGCAAGGACATATTTTGAGACTGACTTTTTCCTGTATGTAGGAGTGTAGCTACTTATTAAGGCAGGAAATCACAGCTCTAAGGAAGCTTGACAGAATTGAAAGTTTAGTGGCTGCTTATTTTTTAATTACCTGAGGTCCTGAGTGGCCTGCTGAAAAACAAACCAGTCAGAAACTCTTTAAAGGCAAAAAACCCATCCAGGAGCCTCTGAATTGCCTTCCTGAGATTTGTCATTATGTTCCATTTATCTTACCCAAGTGTTGAGATTAGGTGTAAAGTCTCTGGATAAACCCTGAATCAATTTTAAGACCTTGTGGCACTTGAGATCTCAGGTATAAAATGCTGTTTGCAAACACCTTTACAATATTTCTCAATGAAATAAATGCAGTGAGTTTGTCACCTTAAGTTGGAAGTTATCAGTCGTGAATGTCTGGCAAGGCCAGGAGGAGTAAGGGGCCATTTCCATCTGACACAGGTCATCTCAAATCTCCCGTGGGCAAATTTGCCATAAAGGCACATTGATCAGTAAAGGCTTGTGATCAGTGATCACAAAATCACTGATTTGGGCACAGCAATGACCTTCCTGTCCCACACCACGATTGGTCACCAGGGGCCTGTCACAGTGACATGGTTTAATTGTCATGGGGAACTCCGTGTAGCCTAACCCAGTAAGAACTGAACAAGGAAAAAGAACCCCAATCAAATTACTGTGTTTGTTGCATTTTTTTTGATTCCACTCTGTAAATGGAATCCTGTGATCAAGATTAGATATTCAAAACTTGTACAAGAGACGTATGCTTATAAAACAGAATAAAAATTTTTATGTCTAATTGAAACTCATACATGAAAATTTGCATTCGAGTTTGGTTAAACATTAGGGAATAGTTCTGTCTGAAGAAATAAAAGAAACAATAGTAAAAACCACCCATACCCTGTTGCATTTAGCGCCAATAAAAATAAACACCACCCAACCTTTGAAAAACAACCAGCCTTGGAAGATTTTAAAATTACAAATTAGTGTTGAAACTCAAAAGTTACTTTTTGTTTATTTTTCTTCTGCATTTCTCCAGCAATAAGCACAAGGGAAGAAGTGTGAGTGTCTGCCTTTCATTTTTGGGTATGGCTGGTGAGAAATTACAGCCTAGACTGTTGCTGCTAAGAGTTTGAATGCCCATCTCACTTATCTTCAGCCACTGGGGCTGCAAGTGTACTGGCAAATGAAACAGCAGCAGGCTGTAGGCTCAGATTCTAGACTGTGTTTATCCTGAAATAATATAATGGGCCAGCTAGTGCATTCCCAAACACTGCTCAGTTGGTTCAGAATCTGTCAGGAGCCAGAAACAAGACCCAAAGGGTCAGTAATGCACCAGGTTTGGCTCTTTACACATTACACAGCATCTAACACTGTCCCATCAGGATGTGCACTCTCAAACACCCACGGGGCTGTAACACACACTGTCAGCTTTGTGGTGTGAAAACACCACTGTGAGGGGCTGTTATACATCTGCCACATTATTTGTGATACTTTGAACTGGGGGAAAAAAAAGATTGAAAAAAATGAAAAAAAAATTGTTTCTTTACAACTCTAAAGATGCAGTCAGGGGTTCCAGAGGAGACCTAGTACCAAACACTCAGCACTGAGATGGCTCGTCAGTGTAAATATGCCTCAGAGGCAGAGAACTATCCCTATTTAGCAGCATATATGGAATGTTATTTACCCTGCCATTGTAGTAATTCTATAATAAATAAGAAAAGAGGAACTTCTAAATGATCATATATATCCCATCCATATCACAAGTATATCTCAGCATGGGATCTATCATTCTCTGGATCTCTCTTCAACTGGTTAGCTCTCCCTCCAAGCAGACACTGAAGGTTTAGACTGACAAGTCCTCTAGTTGTGAGCAGTCTCATAAAGTTACTGGATGGTTTTCACTTCCCATTCATACAATTGCTATTCCTACTCCTACAAATCCTACTCTTCTCTGCATGACTTACCTTTTATCTGGCATCATTAGACCACATTACCCTCTAAGCAGAAAGGCAGTAGAAGTCATGTTTGTCACATAAACCCCAAATATACACCACTCCCATATTGAGAGCAATGAGGTGATAACATATGGGACTTCTGTGTGCTGAAGTACACAAAAGAAATTTTTTTTTAATCAATAACCTGTGTTTAAGAAAGTTTGACATTTTAAAGAATTAGCAACACAAAATTAGGCAGTGGCTTGCACAGGATGCATGGTAAATTAAATGCAGCTTTTTTCTCTATGTGAAATTCACCCACTGATGAACACAAAACCTCTTCAAATGCTTGAAGAGCAGCACAGCTCCTTCATAAGCCTTGCTTATACATGATCTGCTTTCATTCCAGGCTGTGACCCTTCTGCCCAGTGAGAGTAAGATTTCTTCCTGCTTTTGTGACTTCATTGACTGTTATGTAATTACTCCATGAGTTAATTTAACTGTTTCTTTTTCACAGAATCACAGAATGGGTCAGGTTGGAAGGGACCACAGTGGGGTCATCTGCTCCAACCTCCCTCATCAAGCAAGGTCATCCCAGAGCACACAGCACAGGATTGTATCCAGACAGTTCTGGAATATCTCCCATGAGGTTTGTAAACTTTTCCTTTTCTACATAACCTCCTACATAACCTTTAACTCCTGTAAAGTGAACCATCTCAAAATTAAAAAAACAAAAAACAAAAAACAAAAAAAAACCCACAAAAATTATTTAAACACACAACCTATATTAATTAAAAATAAATTTAAAAAAAACCCCAAAAACAACGCAAACAACCACAATTCAACCTTATATTACCAGAACACCATTAAACCTCTGATGTTTAATGTATGATAAATGAGTGATATTTGTTTGTTAGAGTTGTAATCTTTGTAGGTTTTTGGGGTTAATGTTAATGTTTGTAGGGTTTTGGACACTTACAGGTAAAGGTGTAGTGAATTTAAAGATACCTCCAAACCCCCTCTGGACAATCCATTCAGTGCTTGGTCACTGCACAGGAAAAAAGTTCTTCCTCATGTTCAGGTGGAACTTCCTGGGCGTATGGTCCTGCCTGTTCTTGTCCCATTGCAGGGCAGCAGGAGCAGAGCCTGGTCCATGCTCTGAGCCCTCCCTGCAGACACTGACAGACATTGATAATGGCCCCTCTGAGCTGTCTCTTCTTGAGGTTGAACAGGCCCAGCTTCTTCAGCCTTTTCTTGTAAAAGAGATGCTCCAGTCCCTTCCTCATGTGTGTTGCCCTCCACTGGACCTGCTCCAGGAGCTCCATGTCCCTCCTGCGCTGAGGAGCCCAGAACTGCACATGGCACTCAGGATGCTCCTCACTGGGGCAGAGCAGAGACGCAGGATCACCTCCCTGGCCTGATGGCAACACTCTTCCTGATGCCCCCAAAGTGCATTAGTTGTCTTCCATTTCATTTGTTGTCTCATGTAGTGCCATAGTTTCCAAGCCTTCACATGAGAGCTTCAGCACTTGGTGATACTGAGCTGGGAGACAAGATGATTCTAGTCACGTGAAAATACAGGAATGACAGTCTGCATGGTGTAAATCTTGAAACATCTTGTAAAATGAAATATCTTTTTTCTTCACTTTGAGTCCATGTGTGAGGATTGAAAACATAATCACATTATTGAAATCAGGGCAAGAAATCGCACATCTAAGTTTTGACTTATGACAAAAATTTAAAAGATTACATTGTTCTTGCTCTGTTTCTCAACTTCTGATTCAGTGTCTCAGGCAGGTAAACCTGCTACTACCCACACATATACATATTTCTAATGCAGATGAAATTGAAGGAATACTGAATGCACATATCTGATGGTAGACACTGGGGGTTTTTTATCAGCAGTGGAATAGAAAAAGAGGCATAAATGAATCATAAATGTTGAAAGACAAAGCATTTGAAAGACTGAAAAAATTCAAATTAAGGACCATATTCAGCAACTGATTGAATGGAGTATAAATCCAGGGATGTGAAAGAGCTACCCTGATACAATCCAGAGGCTGACTTGTGGAGTTGCTCAACAGATTAAGGGTTCATTTGTATTACACATTCTGCTTACCTTTGTGATGCAGACTGCGAACAAAAATAACAAATGGCAGTTCATTATATGCCAGCAGAGAAAATAAAACTGCTTTTTGAAGAGAGCCAAGTCAATATGAGGTTTTTCATGTTTGTTATTGGTATTTCCTAGCATTTTTCCTACTCACTCTAGTGGCTGTTCTTGAAGGCAGGACCCTGGGGTAAAAAGGGCACCTTGATGTACAATCTTGCTGAGAGAGATTAGGAATCAGCTCACCCTTCTTATGACATCAAAGTCTGAGTAAACCTCTGCCATTGCTCTGGAACTCTTATAAAAGATCTTGCACATGGAAGGTAGTCATGCATGATAGAAAAAAAAATTGTTTAAATTATTGATCTAAAAATATCCCAGAAGGACATTCTGCACAATCCAGTGGTGCAAAGGGATTCTCAAGCTATTTCTATACCATATTCACATTAGAAGAGAGCTATATCTCTGGCTGTAATCCATAGCTATTTTCTTTCCAGTTACCCATTTCTACTCAATAAAACATTATCCTATGTAGAAAGGTTCTTTATGGTTATCTTTTTCTCTCTGATAGCTAACCAGAGCCTCTGCTGAGGATGTCTCCACAGGACTGGAGCACATGGCAGAACTATTTGCTGCCTTGAGATAGCAAGACTTTGAATTACACCTTGGGGCTCATTGTTTTAGATACAGGGTGACTCAGTCATAACACCACTCTCGGACCCGACTCATAAATCTGTTTGTCAAAGGTCACTTCTTTTTCATTTGTCAGGGTGAGGTTTCGGTAGTGGAGGAGCTGCAGGGGTGGATTCTGTGAGAAGAGACCAGGGGCTGCCCCCTGTCAGACAGAGCTATGCCCAGGTGGGTTCCCCATCAGGTCAAGTGTTTCCACCCCTGTGGAGGGAGAGCAGCCACAGCCCTGACTTCGTGAGCTCCTTCAACCAGATCCATCCAGCTACTTTGTTAATTGTTTTCCACAGTGTAGCTTGTGATATTCTTTATCTAAACATATCTAGAATCAACAAGATATTTTTACTTTCCCACTCATCCTGTAAAAGCTTTTATCTAGTTATTTCTTCAAACTGGCAAGTGATGGGTGCCAGACTCTTCTCCATCTCTGAAATAATTACCAGCACTGTCAGCTAAATTGCTAAATTCTTAATCTCTACTATCTGTGTAAAGATTTAAATTTTGAGAGATGAACCATTTAAGGAATAGAAGGGTTCAAGTTTTGACATTTTATTTTGTCGTGGAAGAAGAAAAAAGAAGAAAAAATTTACCTTCTCTAATTTACATAGGTTGTATTAATGCAACATCCATCCCAAAGCTCACTGGCACAAATCTTTTCAGTATTTTTTTTTGTTAGATCAATTACACATGTAATACAGATAGATATATTTAATAAGTAAACATAAATATATCCATGACAAAATCAGTATATGTTTACATAGTGAGAGAGGTAAAAGCATAGATCAATGGCTTCTCTGTAAAGTTTTAGATTCTCTTTCATTGTATGCTGAAATAGTTGACCTTTGTCTGGGGGAAATCACTGGCCAGTGAACTAGATCTTCACATTCTTTCTTAATGATGTTGCTCAGTGGGAGAGTTCAAATTCCTATTTAAATGCAATATTTTAAGCAACTATTCAGAGTCCAGAGAAAAGACTATTTAAACACTTTCAAATGAAAATATTTTACTATAATTGAATGTAAACATTCTGTTATACATTAGTTATATCTGTCATACACACAGAATTTGGAGTTGTTTTCTCTTTAACTGTGTTTTTCTTTCCTGCCAACAAGTTCCCCAACCTGAGCTAAGTTATGCTGCCATGTCCTGTGTTTATGCAGCAGTTGCCCTGGGGGAAAATGACAATTTGAGACAAAAACACAGTCAGGGATATGTGGATGGCAGTGACAATGGCAGAACCATGTCTCAAAACAGGAGCCAGACTCTGAATACCAAGTCTATGACCGTACACTAAAAATATCCCTGAAATATTCAGCTGAGTATATGAATGTATTTATTATTACTTCCTAATCAACTTGTTGCATGTGTTTTTATATCTCTAGGCCATTTTACTGCTTTTGCAGCTTTTTGTGACTGCGCAGAGTGACAAGGTGGAATGTGCTTATTTCCTAGTGTCTGATGTGTTGAGAGATCTGCTTAAACTCATCGGATTCTTTTATGAACATCATGTCCAAACATATATGAACATAAAGAATTGCCCCATGAAAATTGGGAACAAGAAATAGGTTGGAATTCAATTTTCCACAGAAAAGTTTCCTTTCAGAGAAATTACATTTCAAAATATCAAAACAGTGAAACATTGAAATAGGGATTTTTTTGGCATATTATATTTTTCTGATTTTCTTCTTTTATTTTAAAAAAGTTCAATGATACATTTAGTTGTGACTGCTGCATTCCGGGGTCCAGAACACATGAACTGTATCATAAGAGAAAAGCAAAAGTCTGTGGAAGTGTACAAGTGGTATCTTAAAGAAATTCCTCTATGCCACACAGGATCTCACTAAATTGAGATGTCACCATTGAAGAGAAATGTGAGCTGGCTGGACATCATAGGAACATGAACAAGAGCAATCAGAAATTCATAATCCATTGTAAGAAAAGAATTAAGTAAGCCAAGTTACATGGGAAAAATCTTCAGTTATTAAAAACATCACTGAGAAATAGAGTGTGAATAAATCAGTTTCTTGTATCTACCACACAGAGGAGAAGAAACAATGGATTAAAACACAAGAAGAAACATTAATAGTGGACATTAATGAAGATACTCGGTGAGCACATTGGAAATATTGCCTATAATGACTGCAGGCTTTTTCAGTGGCTGGAAGTTTTTAATTAAGTTTCAACAGAGTTTTGCATAGAACACTGCAGGGGCATCTCTCCATAGTTTAGCAGGTGGACAAAAATCTACTTATTTTTGGTGATTTCCTATTGAGTTTAAGTACCACTTTAAAAAGTCAGCTGTTTGCTATGCACGACCTAGAGGTAATAAAATGCTTAAAACTAGTCCAGTATGATAATATGCTGAATCTGACTAAATAAATTTCACCGAGTTCAGCAATTTTTAGCAGCACAAGAGACTGGAATAAAAAGCCTTTAAATGTATCTGTTCAATGACCTTTTAATCACTTGTGAAAAATCTAAGTAGCTTGAAGAGGTTTCACTTCATGTTTATTCAACAGTAAGAAAGTCTAATCATCCTTGTAATTCTGACCATTAGGAAAAAATCCAGGAAAATATATAAAAACGGTTTTCCTAGAAAATTTTTACATTTTCTTTTCATTTTATAGATTGGTATGGCTTTACTGGAATACATTTTTTCTTTTCCAATAACTTGTACTAAAGGAATAGTAAGATAGAGATGCAAAAATATCCTGAATTACTAGAATTTATATTTGAGGGAAAAGAAAATCAATCACATCCAGAAATAAAGAAAAAGGCTTAATAACTAATAAATTAGTTTTTAAATTCTTTTGGAGGGGATTAAAAAATAACATTGTCTAACAATATTGAAATATTCAGGTTCCATTTAGTATAGAGATACTTTTTTTTTTGCATTTTGTCAGTTATAAATGAAAATATATGTAAGGAAAATAGTTCCTATGACTTCTAGAAACGTTTCACAAATGTTTTAGATTACTTTACCAAAACAGAGACCAAAAAGAAACTCCTGGATTACCAGAACCAGTCTTAATTCTATTGAAGGATCCACAATATCCAATCCCTTCACTTACTTGATAAATACCTATTTTAAGATTCAAGAGAGCTTTTTATTTTCAGGTATCCTGCTGAAGAGCTTTTTAGGACCTCACAGCTGTGATAGTTAGAAAATATCTAATTTCCTTTCCAAATTTATTCATGACCAATAATAAAGAAGAATCTCACATTTTATTGGTGAGATAATAAATGTTATTTCTCTGAAACAGGATGAAAATCAAGAGAACAGATTGTGAATCCCTTTAAAAAAGAGTAAAAAAAAAAAAGCTCAAAGCAGATAGAAATTAAATTTACCACTAAAGTATTAAAAATAATATTGTTCATTATAAAAACATGCTTTATTATTTTTCTCAAAGTCTTATTTTGAACAGTTACAATTTTACAAGATGAAATGTTTAACCTATGATACTGCTTTTGACTCTTTATAACAAGTTAGAACACATTCTTTACAGGAAGAAATTAAAATATCTGTAACTTGTTCCCAGTGAGTAACTTATCTGGTTATTTACTGCAAATATTTGTATCAAGTGTTGTCTGTTCTAATAAATTGCACATCATATTGCTCATGAGCTGCCCACAACTATGGAAGTAAAAGTGCATGAAAGAAGGAAATTAAATTCAGAAGGAAAATATATCTACAGCAAGAGGTAGCCATTTTTAAACCTCTGGTTCCAAAAGGTTTGTGTTGGTTTACATCAGATAAAGCCAAAGATTGTTGATTTTCTGTCTATATTTTTATCTTGCTGCATGTGTTCATCATCCTAATCTTCAGGCAGTATATGGAAAATGGAGAGCAACAGTTCTTTAAATCCCTGGATGCAGCTTCTTGTCCACCTAAAAATGAAGTGTCTCTTTCAGAAAGAATTCGTATTACTGAGCATTTTCCATAAGGATATTTGCAGGGCAGTTCACATTTTATTGTTTGAACACTTTTATAAACCTCATATTATTTGTTGTGGCTTCAGACTTACACCTCAGAGCTGTTTGCTCACGTGGCCAGAGCACAGGGCGAAGACTTTGGAGACATAGACTTATTCCTCACCATAGAATAGCTCTCATGGCTTTAAATGATATAAAAGACATTTTTTCTTTTGTCACTTTTTCGATAAATTTCCATCATTACTACTTTGTAAGGAGAAGATTGTCATATATAATAAATGTCTTTTTCCACTGTGCTTTCCTAGAATAAACGACAACAGCACTTACCTTAATGGAAGAGCAAAACTTTATGTCCAAAATTAGACAGGGGAGATTTAAGTCTTTAGTTTTAGATTCTTCATTGATGCTCCATAAGGCACCAGTGTTGTAACAGGTGCTTTCCATATTAATTCCTGCTTCTGTTCAGAGCAACAGCTGCAAATGAAACCTTGTTCAGGTGGCTGAATTTGTGAAATAGTTAGGTAATGAACTACACCTCTTCATGGTGATTTTAAAACTTGAGTATTCCTAGCATACTTGGTGTGTGTGCCAAAGTTTTGATACCTCTTCTTGTGTTGTTCAATTTCTGGCCCCTTGCATCACTTTTGGGATTTCAGAGAGGTTCATAGCAGAATTTATAATTTCTTAATTCAAGCAATACGAAAATATTAAGTGGGGGGGTTTTGTTGTCAACTTTTTCTTCCCTTCGGGATATAATACCTGATGTCTTGTGTGAGGATATTTTAATACAACTTTGTTATGCAAATAATTGAGTTTAACCAACCATTCCTCATTTCAGGGCTTGGTATTGTTTGGCTGGTTGGTTTTGGTTTTTTTTTTTCAAATGTCTCTTTTTAAGAACTCAGTACCATACTTGAAATCTAGATATTTTCCCTCAAAATTATTAACAAATTCTTTACAGATTCTGTGACAGCATCAGGAACAATCAACATTTCAGTAACCTCAAAGAAACTGACTCCCAAATTTACTCTAAAATTATTCACCAAGGCCATGCCGATGCACGCACGATGTCTTTGAAAAGTGAGTCTAAATTAAAGTTGTGTCATTAGTGCCAAATGGCTGCCTGAGTGAATGACAGCAGAAATTTGAGTGGGAGACTGAGAGTGACCAAATTGGATAGCCTACAATCTATATTATTCAAATAAATAGGGGTGTGAGGATAATAATATCTGCATTACTCTTCCTGTGTGTGCCAAAACATTCATACAGACAGCTTTTTGCTAGTCCAGGAATCCTTCTAGCCCTCATTATAAGGAGTTTCTGTAAACTGGAAATTCCTTTCTCAGGTATTCTTCCTTGCACTAGAGGGGAAAAAAAAACCATCCCAAATTTGTTAGGAAAAGTGTGGTTTTCACAATTTTTTTGAGCCACAAAGGAACAATATGGTGCTGGGTAAGTGGGGGTAGTGTAGCCTCTACTGAGTTTTGTAATCATAGAATCTTTTACAGACTCAGATGTTGTAAGGCATTTGAACC
>VZTN01035830.1:952-18608 GCA_013400515.1 Erpornis zantholeuca | reverse complement strand
TGTCTAAACAGGAAGGGCTTGTAATAGAACGAGTTGTAAATGGTTCTGTTATAAATTGACTGCGAATCCATCCCAGTGAAATTGATCTTTCCTCCAATTTCCTGCAACTGTAGTTCAAGTTCTCCTTAAAAATTAGATTGGGTGGAGAAAATGAGGCTGAGCGCTCTTCGTGTGTGGGCGATGACTATTAAGGATCAAACTGCAGTCTTTCCTAGTTGTATACAGCTGTGCATCTTGGCACTGAAAGGTTTAAGGTTTCAGGCAGTTCCCAAGACTTTCCATTCCTCAAGCATAAGAAGAGATTGAAGTATTTTTGAAGCTATCTGGGGTGAAAAATACTTCAAATTTGTGACAGTTCCCTGAGCAAGTAGGTCAGTTGTTACAGAATCTCCATAGGTAAGTCTGGTTGATTGATGCTCAATATGTTACAGAAATGTAATTCCAAGCAATTATCAGAGATGTATTTTATATTAAAACGTTCATGAATATGTTTCAGATAGAACTTATTTCAAACTTATTATCAGTGGACTAAAATTTTCTCTTTCTAAATGAAATCCATATTCCAAAAGTACAAGACTTAAATTCTTTCTTTCAGCCATTCTGGTAGCTTCTAATTATCTTAAGTCGAGAGAAGTTTAACTGGAGCTTCCAGAAATTTTGTTGTATATTGTGGCAAATGAAACTGATATTATTATTCTATAATAGGACCATCAAGTTTTCGTATGTTTTCACTAGTACATCTTATCCAAAGATAGTTAGCAGAGATGTAGAAGCTATTACTGCTTTGAATATTCTTATCCTTTCTCCTTGCATCTCTCAGTGGAGGGTTCAAAATAAAAATTAACTCTAAAATTCACAAAGAAAAGCCTTGTGGACTCCTCAGAACTGACTGGGATACCCTCTTTCAGGTAAAGATTGTAACAGTACGTATGAAATTCTGAGCTACTGGGCTGCTCTCTGAAAACAAAGCAAGCAAAACACTGTTTAAATTTTGCAATTGTCAGTCCCTGCCACAGTACAAAATTAGCTTGGAAAATAAATGAATTTCTATTTCAAGAAGAATAGGACAAAAAATTTAAACCAATCCCAGACCCCCAAAAGGCTAATGCTGAAAGCTTTTGGTCACACATGCTGTCACTAAAAAGCTCGAAGCAGACAATGACTATTTTAGTCAAACCATTAATAAAACCCCCAAAGTTACTGAGAAAGAAGATGTTAAATAAAAAGGGCAGACATGCACAAAGGGAATCATCAAGCAGTGCCCCAACATCCTCTCTCTAATCAATGGCTAACAGACCTGCATCTTAGACATTGCTGTAGGTCTAGAGAAAACTTTAGCTATAATCTAAGTGAATTAATATGTGTTCAAGTTACTTTTCAATTTTTCTCACCCGTTTTTACTTGTTATTATCTGTATTTGTGCATGTAAATAAAGCTTCAGTAAATAAATTATTTCACTTCCACTGTGCTTGTCATGTTAACTAGTGTTCTGGTTTGAAAAGACAAACCAGTGGGAGACACCAAGTCAGAATAACAATTTATTAAGAAAATTAGAATAAAGGCAGGGAAAGGAAAAGGAAAGAAAAGAAAACAAAAGAAAATAAACACACTGGTTTAAACTGACAGAGTCAGATACAGCCTGACACCCTGTTAGTCAGGGTAGCAGTAGCAGTCCGAAGGGATGGTGGCTGCAGTCCTCTGAAATGATGGATGCAGTTCAGCTGAGGCAGTGATCCAGTAAAAGGGTCCAGTGTTCCTCGGAAGGTATGTAGCTCCTATCCGCTGGGAATCCAGTGGAGAAGAAAGCTAANTTACATTATAACCCAGGACAACTAGCAAAACACAAGGCATTCTGCAGGCTTTTTGGAGGTAAACTTAATTTCCAGGTTACCTGCATATAAAATGGTGAAGTCGTTAAATAAGAGGGACTATTAAACCAATTGTCTAGGACTGTATTTTCTGATCTTCCCATAAGGATTAAAAAGCATTTACTGGGAAATGTTAATTGCAAGTACTAGTAGAAGAATATTCGCAATTCCAAAGGAAGTTACAGTAAAAGCTGTTTTAGGGGATCAGGAGAAAAGTCTTTGTCATTTCAGTAAGTCACCTTTTAAGTAGACAGTAGGTGGTCTAATAGAGGTGGACATCTCTGTGGTACTTGCTGAGTGTGCGAGGGGAGGGAATTGAAATCATGTGAAGTAAAAGAAAGAAGCATTAGAAAGCTTTCACTGGCTTTCTTTAAATGGAACCTTAAAGACTTCAAAACAGAGCTAAAACTTATTTGAGAAAAATCAAATAGTTATAAGTTTTAAGCAATTTATGAGAAGTAAAATTTCACTTCTGATTCAGCTCCTCCTGTGGTGCTGGTAAAACTTGCCTCTGGAAATCTAAAGCCCTTGAGACTAATGAGAAAGCTCAAGCAAAAAAGATGTACCCCTGGCTGAGGAGAACCAGGTAAAAGGAATTGTTCATGCACCAGATCACAGGATGGGATGTTCCTGTGAGTTTTAAGGAATCTAGCCAGTGTCCTATGAGACCACCTCTAATTATCTTTCAAAGTCATAGTGTTTGTGGAGGGAAGTCTCACCCCTAGATTCCAGATGGGCAAGAAGGAGCATTGGTAAAATTAGAGGCCAATCAGCCTCACCTCAATCCCTGGGAAAGTGATGGAGCAAATTCCCCTGATAGTAATTTTAAAACATGCCAAGGACAGGAAGAGGACTGGGAGTTATGAGTATGGATTTATAAAGAGAAAACTGTGCCTAACCACCTGGTAGCCTTCTGCCACCATGAAATTACTTGCTCATGAATGAGGAGAGAGCAGCTGATACTGTTTATTTTGACTTTCTCAAAGCTTTTGTAAAAAAACTTTGTCCCATAGCATCCCTTAAAGTATTTCTCTTTGACTGCTCTTCCAAAAGCAGTACTCGAATGCCACTAAAAGCCAATATATTTGTATAACTTTGCTGCCTAAGTTTTTTTCCACACATAGTTACTTTACACCACTTTTCTTATTGTATAACCAAAATATCAGTATTTTGTGTAGATTAGTGATGCAGAACACAGGAAACTAATTTCTACAATATGAATGTTCTTTCTCTTGTGAATTAACCAAGAGGCACAATCTTCAAATGCCAGTTTCCTACTACTCACAGTAGACTGCCAATACAAAGTGACTGCTGATAATAATCCTATTTTCTTTTTTTTGCTCAGACACAAGTTCCAGTTTCACAGACATGTTCACATGGCAGATTAGCTTGAACTAACTTTCAAATGCAGACTAATCAGAAAATGTTAACTTCATAACATTTCACAGACTTTTATTCTAAATTCCAGCAGATCCACAGTGATTCCCAAATACAAGAAGTGGCTTTCATCCCTTTCCCATTGTTAAACCTTTCAGGTTTACCAGGTAATTGCTCTTGTTTTTGTGTATGCCTTACATAAAGGGCATATTTATGGAGTTTTTTTAAGAAGACTCATGTAGAACAGAAAAACATCTTACAGAAAATAAACTCTTAATTCTGTGTAGTAATCCCCAATCTACCACATCTATAATCCCCAAAACTATATAAAATTATTTAAAAATAAAGTATAAGATCAGTTTTATATACTTACCCAGAAAAATTATAAAAATATTTTTCCCAGATAAAATTTCTAGAGTAGTAATTGTTTTCCCCAGATGAAAGTTTATCTGGAAATCTTAAAATCGTGCCTATAATGAGATTAACAGATGAATGCTACATGGTCAGTGTAAGCAGCTAAAACCAGTTTAAACCTCCTGCCTCTGGATGGCAGTCAGCTGTACAAGTTAGCATTGGTAAACTGAAACAGCTGTGAGGTTTCTGCATCTGTTTTTTATCTGTTTTATGGCAAACACATGAAAAAATTTAGGATTTCTGGATTTAGCATAGCAGTGTCCATTAGAAGAGTTGTATTAGCAACTCTAGGAGTGTGTTTTACAACAGCATTCTTCTCCCAATAAAATTGGTTGTGTCAAAGAAGGAGTAGTTTTTCTTGACTTACAATTATTTTTAAATGGACTTCTAAATAAGATGAGGGAGTTAACTGACAACCTGAGATAGTGTTGTTAACTCTGAATCTCCAAGCATATATTAACAAAGGAGTATCTCCACCATTCAGAGACCGGGAAAATGCACAAAAGTGGTTAACATTTGAGAATCTTAATCTGAGAACAGATTCTTCATCCAGTTACATTTCTTCAGTCACATATAAAATCCAGTGTCTGTTCTGCAGACAACACTTCTTGGATAACAGGAGCATTTTTATTCAAAAGGGGATTTTAGAAAACCCTTTTTTAAAAGCTGTATAAAAGTCTACTTATAAGTAGATAAACTAATAGTTTTATGAAATACTTTTAATACCCGTGTATGTGACTGTATTTGTAGGGAAAGGAAAAGGAAATGTAAAAACTTGGCTTTTAATTTTTTTTTTTTTTAATTAAATTGAGTGTCTGCTAGGAGATATGCTACTTGCTGTTTTTCTGGCAGGACATGCAATTGGAACTGTTTGGGTAAGTGCCCACTAGAGTGAAAAAAAGCATCTTTTTCCTTTGCTGCAAGATTATCCTGCTAGGAATCACAGCATGTAATTCTACATAAGGGGAAGTTGTTTTTAAACCTCGAAAAACCCTGTCTGAACGATGTAATTCAAAGGTGTTAGATAGAAAATTCTGGAATTCACTGGGATGCATTTCTTCTCCTTTCCAGCCAGATTTTGTAGGAGCAGGGCAAGAACATTTGTTTGAGGTGCTAGAATATAATAGAACCTTTATAATTATGAAATTTGAAAACTGCAGTGTAACTGTGCATATAAACATCAATGTTTTACTTCCAACTTTTATTTGAACGTGGCGTAAAATAGGACTTATTACAACATGAAGTGAGTTCGGTAAGTAGTAATGCTAAAAAATTTTTTTGGTGTCTTCAGATGTCTTAAAATATAAGCACATAATGATTCAATCTGTAATAGATTAGCTATATTTGCAATTAAAAACCACCACACATTGCTTACTGCAGGGTCAGAAAATCACCAGTGTATTTTCATAAAATTAAAATGCAGCAGAAAAAAAAATTGTTTTGATGTTTTATCTGTTTGGAGGCTTTCAGCATGGTTTCTAACCCTTGCATGCATCAACTCCAATGACTCATTAGTCATTGCTCATGTCAGTTAGCAAATGAGAAAATTTTACGTGATTATTTCATTTTTTCCAGGACTTAGTATTATGTCAGCCAATCAGCTGTTATTACCTATTTCAATATTTACTAGAAAACCTCAATTTCTCTGTAGTGAAGCCACAGCTTTCAGCTGAAGTAGATTTTCGGAGAAACATTCCCAGCAAAAATACCTTCTCCATATTCAAAACCAGTTGTTGATTATTCTAAGTGGCAGTTCATGAAGATGAAAATCAAATACACCAAAACATTGATATTAAGAGCTGTGGCACAATACTTTCAAATCCTGTATTTTTCCAGTGCATACTTAGAATTCTGTAGAAAGCTTTTACCCCTTTTTGTTTTTTGTTATTCCTTTTTTCTCCAAAGTTTCTTTCATAAATTATCAACATTAGCAGTTGAATGAAAATTTCTCTGTAGAACATCTGGTTCATCTGCTACCAGTTTGTCTGTTAAAAGACAGTCCATTAAAGGTTTGTCCCAGTTGGTATTTTCACATGTGGCAAACAAGACTTTTGTATTCTGCCATAGTTTTTTTCACTACTTCGAACGAAATTGAAGCATAAACATTTTGGCCATTTGCAGCATCCAGCCATGCCTCATTAAATGGATGCAGTGCAGAGCCATACTCCCCTTTGTGCATACACCCCTTTATGCAGCTGCTAAAATAGATTTTGCAGACTACTGTGATAAGAAATTTAATTCCTGGTGCTCTAATGTTTGGGCCATGGAGAAAAGCTTTGTTACTTGAGCAAGATGACTTCTCATGAGGAACTCTTCTTGGCCATCTCAGGAAACTTACCAGCCTAGTCACATGTTCTCTTGCCTGTTCTTAGTGCACCTCTAAAGCTTTTAATCAGGTATTGATATAAATATGAGGGGCTAAAAGTGTCCTGACTTTACAAGATATATGTTAACTGAATCTTTCACAGCTCAGTAATGTTTATCCATACTTGCAAGTTACTTTTGATCAGCACAAAATCCTGTGCACAGTATTTCTAAAGTAGTTTTAAATACTGGATTTAGTGCTCATGTCATGTTTTCTCTTCCTTTAGGCCAAACAGCTGCTACTTTTTCCATACTTAATGCTTATCCCCAATACAAAGCAACAGTTCAAATTTCAGAAATAAGATACAAGTCACATTCTACAAACAGTATTCAGGAAAAGCAAACACAAGGTGGAAAAGAGCTGGAAATCAGGGAGTGCCACAGAGAAGAGTGTCTGAAAAGCAAGGAGGGGTGATGCTGTCTGTACTTGAAATGAGGCTTTCAGAAAGCAGTAGAAGAGAGGATGCTCCTAGGAATCTTCTGAGAAACTTGAGGGACCTGCTGCTGTCAGCTACAAGGCAAGGCACCACAGGGCTGTGGGCCTGGGGAAGTTCTGCCTTGTAGCGAGTGTGGTCAGCAGTTGTCAATGAAGGGTGCCTGGAGCCTCTGTTGCAGCTGCCCCTGCTTGGAATGGGTGATGCTCCCATGCTTTAGCTGGCAGTAGGAGCAGGCTTGTTGGATTAAAGGGAGTACCTGGCCCCCTGCCCCTGGACCTTTCATGCAGGACCTGGGCTGTGCTGCTAAGCAGAGGAATTTTGGAGGTCAGCAACCTGTGCAGCTTGGGCAGAGATAGGACCTCCTCAGACCCTACTGCTTCAAGAGCCCTGGGCCCCACAAAGTAGACCCGTGCAGTCTGTCACTGGCAGAAGCCCAGGTGGAATACCAGTGTAAGGCAATAGCTGGAAACTGGTGGCTTCCAGCTCTGCATGTAAGGCTTCTACTTGTAGTGCAATTGTAACAATGTAGCAAAGCTCCTGTTTGAAGGCAGTCTCATAGATACTGCAATAGGAAGTTCTGTACACATCCAAAATTGAATTTAATCCATGGCAGCAGGGATACCATACCAAAAAATACACTTTCTCTCTGAGTAAGTGCCTTCAGGCAAAAAACATTAGTTACAACCAGTATTCTCAGATGCTTGATGAAAAAGTAAACTCTTGAGTTATGAAATAATGTCCAAGTAGGGAGCAGATATAGAAAACCTAAATAACAAGGGGCCCAATAATCCAGGGTCATCAGGCCTGTAACCTATTATAGTGGGAATCAGTCTTCTGTATAGACGAAGTAGAACATAGCAACAGTGGTATATCAGATCCACACATACAAGGAAAAAAAGACTAAACTATTTGTGTCACTGCATTGTTGTGTGATTTCCAAGGAAACTGGATGTAAAGCTGAATTTAGCTCCCCTGTGAAAATCTGTGCTTAGCTCTTTAATTTCTTTTACCACATTTCTTTTCACCCTTGTACACCTCTTCAGAGTGCCTTCAGCATATTCTTAATTTTAACCATACTCATTGACCTAGGCATCCCTCTCTGCCTATCAAGACTACTTAACTTACAACTGAAGTCCTCTCTTTGTGACAGAAGCTGCCCTATCTGATTTCATTGCAAGACTGCGATGCACTGGGTCCGGCTGAGGTGGAGTTCATTTACCCACAGCAGCCCTCAAAGTGCTGTGCTTTGCACTGGTGGCTAGAGGCGTTGATAACACACCAGTGTTAGGCTACTGCTGGACAGCACAGGCACAGCACCAGCACCATCTCCCCAACATTCTGCCTCCCATCAGTAGGCTGGGGGTGAGCAAGATCTTGGGAGGGGACACAAATAGGCCGGCTGACCCAAACGGACTAAAGGGATATTCCATACCAGATGATGTCACCTCAAATAGAAAAGCTAAGAAGAGGAGGATGAAGGTGGGGCATTTGTTTTTATGATGTCTGCCTTCCAGAGCAACTGCTACCCACGCTGATGCTCTGCTTCCCAGAAGTGGCTGGACATCACTTGCTGATAAGAAGTAGAAAATAAAATTATTTATTTTTTCTTTGCTTGTGTGAGCAGAAACTTTTGCTTTAGTAAAGTGCCTTATCTCAATCTACAAATTGTTTTCCATCTTACTTTCTCTCCTGTGCAGCTGGAGAAGGAGGAGTGACAGAACAGCTTGGTAAGCACCTGGCATCCAGCCAAGGACAACCCACCACATGGGGTTATTCCCAAAAATATTTCTTTGTTGTGAAGAACTCAGCCTTGCAATGAAATCACCTAGAGCAGACCCATGGGCACTGAGATCCACAGAGCCAGGAACAAAAATAAGACTTTACTAATATGTATTAATGGAGTACTGAAGTCTACAGAAAATTAATAAAATACTGTTATGGAGAATTTCCTAATACTTAAATAAGTCAATTTCACACAGCTTTAAAGAGCATTAGTTTATTATCTATTCTCCATGTGTTACCTCAGAAACAGTCTTGTTATATACAAAAATTTGGAATGTTGAATAAATGCTGATCAATAGAAACATTACATAGCTGTTGACAAGGGAATATTTCTAAACAAAACCAAAATAATAATTAATGTTTGATTCTGTGTGTTGCTTATTGCTATGTCTGTGTTCATAGAATGCTTTCAAGTATATACACGTTTTTAAAAATCGTCCAAAAAAGAAACTAAAAAATATTTACATAATAAATACGTGGGAGACTTCATCTTTTCATTACATCAGTTGAACTGATTCTTTAATGAACTATTAAGAATAGAAAGAATTAACACAGGTTGCATCAATTCATTGCCATGCTAAGTAACTTAGGCTGCTGATGGATTTTATTCTATTCAAAATGTAGTTTACAATGCATTCAAAATGAAAAGTGCTGATACTGTCTCTCCTCCTGTTGAATCCTGGCTGGACTAGTTCAGGAGACATCTTTCTCCCACTCCCCACAAAACCATTTAGTCTGACATGTTTACCTTCACACACTGACACTGACAAAACAAACACATTTCAATTCACTGAAAACTCAAGCAATTAGTGAGTAAAATCAGCATAATCCATGTTTTATTAGACAATTAATTTGCTAACTGACGGAAGACAAGCTTTGGCCAAGTATTTCCACAAGAAGTACTAAACTTCTTGCTATAAATCTCTACTTATACAGTTCTACCAGCCGAACAGTTTTTGGTAGAATTTTTCTGTGATACATAAATCTGAAAATTAAGTGACACAACAACATTTAAAACTTCTGTTACCATTAAAGCAAAATACAATACAGTATAATTTCTCAGTGATATATTTAAATGTACTGCAAAATGTATACAAAGTCAGTCCAAGATCAGTAAAGAATCAGTTCTGCATTTTGGACTCTTCCCTTCTCAAAGATACAGGCTTTGTAGAAGACCAAGGTCATTTAGGACTTGTCTCTATGTATCCCCATTAAAAGGCAGTGTGTGATAAAAATAACATGATTAAAAGTAATGAACATGTGATGTGAACATTTTGCATTTTCAATAAAAAAATAGAAACTAAACAACTAAACACTGAAGCCTGCCATTATATAGCTATGTTTCTCATTCTTTAAGATTAACAGCACACAGAAAATAAGTGAATTTTATCAAAATACAGCATATTTCTGCTAATTTATCAAAAAAATCATTTTCTATGTAAATATTACTGAAAATCAACTAAAAAGAATTAAAATATACAAAGAGTTGTTAAAGGGTTTCAATTAAAATTATTAGAACTATACACAGTACAATAAGCAATAGTTAACATCCTTGAAAGAAGTGCAATAATATTGGAGTTCACTTATTAAAAAAGTACTGCCTGTTTATTACTGCTAGCTAAGTATAATTCCTGTCTCTTCCAGCTCATTGTCCCAAAATTAAAGGAAGCTGGTGTTTTTGCTAGCTTTATTAAAAGCATTTACTTTTTGGGTTGAAAAAAGCGCTTATACCTGTCTCAAACTACCAACTTGTACGTAATTAAAAATGAACTGCAATAATTGAATATTGCTCCAATGATAGGCTAATTATTAGCCCTGATTAAAAACAGTTATCGGTCTTCTATGGCACTTTTCCCTGGTCCATAACAACCGTGTATGAATTATCACTGCAGACTCTGCAGTCTCTATTCAGTTACAAAGGAGAAAGATAAAGTAAATGTTTCTGGTAAACAAAATTAATAGAAGCATAATTGAACCTTTTATACAGTAATAAGGAACAAAGGCAGCCTGTGGTAAATCACTATTACATTAATGTAATTAGAAACCCTTTAATGACTCTGAAGTGTCTAGTTCACATTTAATGTTACCTGTAGGAACAGCCCTTTAAGAAACCTCATTACAAACTGGTGGGTTGTAAGTACACCCTCCCTTTGCTCTCCATCTCACCACAGCAATTTTCTATCACTGCTCAAAGTTTCACAAACTTGCTTTGGTTACCTAGCTCCATGCGTATGGTTTCCTTTTTGATTAACAAGGCAATGCAAAGGCCAAACAAAATCAAGATGTCTTTCATAACCTTTCCTGCATCATTTGTGTCTGTTTAAATATATATTACAGGTAACAACCTTAAAAACTGGCCATTTCAGTTTCATTTTTAAAATCTGTCAGCTTAAAATGGAGTCTTTTTTATAAAGATAAAATTATCACCATTTCCACAAAATTGGGGATTTCCATAGCAGAGAAAAATCTCTGGGCACAATTCCACAGTACAATTGAAAAAAATTATGTATGCAAAAAAACAACTAAACATGAATCACATGTGGCAAATGAATATTCAATCACTACATTAAGAACAAATCCTGTATAATATCACAAATTTGAAGTTACAGTCTTCCTAAAAAAAACACCCTAAGCTTTTATTGCATTTTCTATTGGTAGACGTACACTCCAGAACTAGACACTTTTTCTTCTCTCCCAATTCCAGATTTAGATAGCAGATAATAGTTTCACCTGACCTTTATTCTGTCCAACCAGCACCACCTTCCATCTACCCATTCATCTATACAATGTGCACATAGCAAAGCCAACACTTCATATCCCCGTTCGTATCTACAGAAGTGGTTCAGCGTAACACATTAATATCTGGTGAATAAAAATAAAGGCAATAAACAGCTACAGGACAGACAGCCCTGCCATCTGTCCATTGGCTACAACTGAGGCTTCGCAAAGCCTTGCACAAAGTTTAGTAATGTGTATGAATTATCCAAAAATAAACCTACCATCTGTACAAAAAAACAACACAGGTTTGTTCTTGGAGGAGTGATCCTTAGATTGCTATAATGCTTAAAAACAAGTTTATTCACCATACGCATTTCCAAAATTATTTCCTGTATGTTCTCTACAGTGGTTTTTCCCCCTTTAACTACAAGTTCAGTATTTCCTGTACAAATTTTGATCATAATTCTTTTTGAATTCTTTTTATGTATAAAAATATGCAAAATATTCAGTTTCTCCATAGTCCTTCAATGAATTCTGTTGGTTTATCCCCACAATCCAAGGTACTTATGAAGAAACTTCTCGCACAATGATGAGTTCCACTGCGTTCTGAAAAGTCTTTAGCAAAGATACTGCTTGTCCATGATCAATATTGATGAAGCTGTATCCATTAGCCTAAAAAGAAATATTTCAAACTGAAAATTACAATCTTGTATTCCATGTTAGTAAAAGATGTTTCATATTTCATGTAAGTTTATTTAAGCCTTAAGGTTTCTATATGAATGCAAACAATAAACCACTGCAGATTACTTGAATTTGTACCTGCATGCTACAAAAAACTAAACTACCATATCAGCCTTGGAAGAATATTGCAAATAACTAAAAGAAAACCAAACTTTAAACTATTAACATCAGCCATAATACAGCCACACCAAAATACCCAAATGTACTACAAATGACACATGCTATTTTAAGTATCAGAATATTAGAAATGGCATGTGATAAATTAAAACTATTGAGGCCTGTGACAAAAACATTAATGGCACTGGGAGCCATTTTTTTGTGTTAGGCCCTGAGATAATCCCCAACTTGAATTTGCTTGTGACTCTAAACCATATTGTTACTGGACAAGATTGGAGAAGTTTGTCTTGACAAACACAGGCTGGATCAAGTGGCTTACAGAAGACAGGGAAATCATGGCTATGGCTCAACTTCTCAGAGTGTACTACTGCAAGATCATGCTCAATCTGGTCAGCAAAATGTTGCAGAAAGACAAATCTGTCCATTTAAATTGTTATTGCTTCCAGCTGTGCATCTCACCTTTTCCCCTGAGCTACTTAAGACAGAGAACTGGATGTGCTCTCCGTGCCTTAGCTGTGACATTTTGAAAACTACAGTTCTTATCCAATTACTGAACACTTGCTCTTGTTACCAGCTGAATCCTTGGTTATAAAATCAAGGATTCAAATCTTTCTAGAGTTGCAGGCGAAGACTTACGTAGATTGTTCAGAGAGAAAAAGTGGCAACAACCCTTCCAAACATTATTTGTACAGAATGTCCTAGCCCTAGTCTTAAGTCTTACTTGTAATTATCTAGTCAGAAGTCATGTAGAATATTTTTGTTAGATGTATCTATTAGACATGCATTATAGTGTACATGCCTATTGAATGTTTTACAGAGAACATTGCAAAATCAAGCATAGGAAAGGCGTTTGGAATATTCATTAAAACAATCCATAGGAGTCTGAGCGGCAACAAGACAGAGTGGTACTGTTATTGCATCATCATTGGGATTATCGGAGGTAAAAAGAATGGGCTGATACACAAAAAAAATTACTCTTAGTTATGAGAAATGAGGTGGCTTCTGATTGTCTGAGCATGCAAATGCAACCTGTCCTTCAGCTCTTTTTCAGACGGAATTCCTTATTAAACAACAAGCAAAACCCAAGCAGTGCCAACATAAAAAAACTTCATTAAGGAATTTGATTTGTCTGCATGGCTTTTATAAAGACAGGAATAAACTGTTGAAACAGAAGGTACCTTTTGGATATGTTCCACTTTACAAATATGTAACAAATATGCTGAAATTTTTTTCAAAGGTTTAACATGCTTCCTGTTCCTGTACGTGTTGGTAACACTGGGTGTTGGGTTACCAACATCCCTGGATCATTAAGATAACTAGGAACTCTCTCACCCCAGTGAGGAGGAACAAGCATAGGATTATTAACTGTGCTCAATAACAAGCCATCTTCTAGCTGGAACAACTTAGTCTCAGTTCAGCTTTCATGTGTGCCTTTTGGCTTTATCTTTTATTTGAAGAATTAGGCTGAGTTTTCAATTTGGCTTTGTTTTAGAAAACAGTTCACCGGATGCTGTGGTTTAATCAAGGTACTAGTGGGGGCAGGGATGGTTTGCTTTTGGGCTTTTTGTTTGTTCTGTTTATAGAAACCTGAAATGCAGCAGAGTCAGTATTTTCAGGATATGGTGAATAATTATTTTTAACAAGCTCTGTAATTTAAGGGTAGCTAGAACAAAGTTCAAATGTCCCGTTTGCCCATTTTGGTTAAGAAAGTAAGGCACTATGAACCTATTGTTCATTTCCCTGACCCCTCCCCAAACAGCTTATGAGCTCATTAGACAACTTCTAAAAAATCTGATACAGAAAAGGTCTGATAGGTACACACTTCCTGGAGAAAGGAACAACACAGCTTGCAGTCCAGAAGCCATGGCTCCTGAAACGCCTGACTCGGCTGGCCAGCAGCAGATGGGCAGCCAGGAGGTACCTGCTGTGACCAGGCAGACACACCAGCCAGCAAAGGGGCAGCTCTGGTCAGTGCTCATGCACCGGCGAAAGGCAGCAAAGGCTGGCAGGAGCTGCAGCACAGAGAGGGATGTAACAGGAGATTGCAACTGCAGAGGGTGGCTGTCGGGGGCAAATGCTGGTGTTCAGACAACACAGTGTTCACAACACCACATGTGAATGATAGTATAACCTAATGAAGTACGCACGTTCCATCTCAAATGACATATTTTGTCACTTTTATCTTTAGAAGTGTGAAAAATGGAAAGTGAATTTGAAAAAATGATCCAACATGCTTCAATTGTCACTTATTGTCATGTTAGGTGGCAGAAAATTAAAAGCTTCATCCCAGAATTTAAGAATAAATTTGGAAAATATAGGTAATCTACCTAAAAATGAAACATTCTGCTCTTAGGTGCAAACTGAAAACAAACTGGTATATTACATAGGCTAGTTAATTAAGTCATTACAATACCTGAATTATTTTATCCCCTGGCTGTAACAGCTTAGATGCTGGTCCGTCTGGCTGCACTCTGGTTACAAATATGCCCTTGAAAAACAGAGATTTTTTGACAACTTATTTATGAATAACAGGACAGCATCAAACATATATAATTCAAAACATTTTTCCAATTTTCCATCCTAAGTAGAAAAGAATGCAATACTATTCTACAGGTCTCTGCCTTTTGCGACTGCCTTCCTTTTCTGATAAAAACCCAGAATTATCATTAAAGGGTTACCTAGGGGCAAATTGTGATCCACCTTGGTTTAATTTGGCAGATGTATATGTCAAAATGAACTATCAACCACCAGAAATACAGCTGTAGGCTAAAACACTGTCTTTTTTACAAGAGGATTCCTAATTGTACACTCCACAATTCACTATCTCAAATCTGCTAAGTGATAACTAGAACTGTGCAAGAACCACAGAATAATCCTCTATACTGTCATGCAGCCACTGTGATCACCTACAACCTTGATTTTCCACATCATTTGTCCAATTTTCTCCCTTCCAGACCTGGAGTTTAGTGGTTTGGGAAATACAAATACTTTCTTTTCTTCCTTTGCTGAACATGAGAAACATTATAAATCAGAAGGCTTTTAAGAAACACAAGTATAAAATACTTACATCATCTTCTGGTCTGAATGGATTTCCTCTACCACCAACTCCTCCTGATATACTAAATCCAAGTTCTGGATCCTTCTCAACTCTCACTCGAATCTAAGTAATTACAACCAAAATTAGATGAAGTGGCTCTTGAAACTCTACATTCAAAACTACTGTAATGAAATTATGACTAGGGAATTCAGGTGAACAAAAGCTTTAAAATGAAAAGAAAAAATTATGAAGCTGTTCAAGACAGTATTATATCTCATAATATTAAGGCAGAACAAGACTGCAACAACATCATGTATCATTGTACCTAAGTTTTATTCCAATATCACCATTATTGTAATCATAATTCACATGGGCTTTATATTCAGAGATCTTTCGATATTATGTAGGTTACTTTAACACCCCCAGCAAATATACATGCTCTTGTGAAAGAATCTGTTCCTCCTATTTCTTCAGCACCTCTAGATAAATTCTGAAAATCAAACCTCATTCCTACTATCATTCCAAGTTCTACATGGCCAATACTCTGTGCTCTTTCGCTTGCAAGAAGAGCTGAAAAGCTCTTATTTTATACAGGAAGTGGACATTCTCATTCTAGCACAGAATGAAAGTTAGCTATCAGGATTTTTTCAAAAAACCTCATTTCTTATGTACACATCTGTCTATCATATATAAAACTGATAATTATCAGGCATGCATCAGATTGCTCACACTTTTTAATGGATTTTTGCTTATGGATACACAATTTTGGACTTGCAGGTTTTTTAAGCATGCTAGATGAAAAGTACTCGAAGTCGTACTGTGATTTGAATTTTCTTCAGTTACTAGCTAAATAATTAGTTGAGATAAATAAATAAATTTAGTTGAGAAATTATTTTTTAGTTCAGTAAAAAGAGTTTGCAAGTTTAAGTTTCTGGTACATTCTGTTAAAATTTACCACATTTCTCTCAAAACTGGAAGGAATGTATGATTTGAGGAGAACAATTGCTCTGAGATAACATCTGCTGGAGATAAGTCCCTATATTGTTTCTGTCACCATCTACAAAGAAATTGTAATAAATGAAAACAATGTAACAATTCACTGTTCCTGACTGACAGATGTCATATCTGTCAGACGGATTTCACTCTTACCTCTTGCTTTGCCAACTCATGGCCTTGTCTGGGAGAGCACTGGGACTGGGTATAGGGAGGTTGGTGGGCAACTTTCAACATCAGATAATCAATTAATTGCTCTCTAGATGGATGCCTTGCAACTGATGATTGAGGAGGGAGATGATGGACTTGGCTGTAGTTTGCCTGAAGTCTCTGAGGCTGGCACATTTGTCCATTTGTTAAAGGCATCTGAAAAAACCATGAATACTCACAATCATACAGTTAAATAAGCAGCAATCCTCAATTCTTTCTTTATTAATTCAATACTTCTCATACGTGACTGCCCTTAATTTTCAGCAACATTCCTAAACTACTCTTCTGGATCATGTATAGTATATCCATTTTGTTTATATTTATCAGCTCTGACCTACTGAACAAATATGAAAAACAAAAACTTAATTTGAGTGCTTATTTATTAGTACAGATTAGACAGTCTTTGCTTTTCCCAAACATTATTTTCTAGCAGTGCAACTGATGGTATTGACTGATACCATTATAGTCTGCACTTTCCTTGCATAAAATTCAGAGTTTTTGTAACAATTTCCAATATATCATACGAAAATAAAAATCTCCACTTCCCCGCCCAGCTGGCAGACTATATGCTTTCCAAGCATCTTACGGCGACCATTTCACAAGAAAACTCCTTGAACAAGTTCACATCCAAGCTCAAGATTTTAGTATCAAAATTGCAGTATTTCCAACAAATATTACTCTACTGTTAATGCATATGAAATTGATTTGATAGGTATAATGATGACAAGCAGCAGTGAGGTCACAACTGTCAAGACATCCAGTGCATTCCAACCACATCACCAGGAATGATGCTGAGCTGGCAATGTTTCTTTACTGAAACCCCAGAGTTACTGTGGAGCTGCGCAGCTCTGTGTTGAGATGGGCAGCCTTCTTCCCTCCCTGCCCATACGCCTCATGCTCTTGTCCACCCTAATTACTCACTGATTCATCTGTATGATTCCAAAAATGCTACAGGCTTGAGTTAGAGATTTTTTTCTGCCTGCCACCATTATCCCATTAGTTATGGAATATAAGGATATAAAAATACTGTCTCAGTATTACAGGAACTGAAGTGTGCAGATTTCAACCTTTAACCATGCTATGTGAATGGACACATATTAGAATCTGCTCTGTTTAGTTTATGTCAAACTGATTCTGAGAAATGATAATGTATGTGTATAATACATTTTCAGATTATTTACAGATCATACATATTTAGTTTACACAATTTTCCACTGCCTTTCCTGAAAACTTAAAGTATGTCAGAAAATATTTTTTTTGTTGCACTGCCAGAGGTAGAGTTTATATAGGCAAAATGTATCCATAGCTATATAAGTTCCCAATACCCACTGTCTGTAGAAATGCAACTGAAATTACTGAAGGTATAAGAATAAAATCCACTTCTGCATCATAATAATTTAGAAGAATGCTTTTGGTTTCATGGTAGTAAGACCCACCCCTAGAGATGGTGCTTAGAGATGAATACAGAGTGTCTCCTACTAATTCTGGTTTATCATCACAATTTCATCAAAGCAGATTTCAAGTTTCTTCATGAAAATGTTTAATCAGCTTCACATTACTTTCCTGCCATATTCCAAATTTCACTTGCAAGTACGTGT
>VZTN01035826.1:428655-473436 GCA_013400515.1 Erpornis zantholeuca | reverse complement strand
CTGTCCCTGCTCCCTGTCCCTGTTCCCTCTCCCTGTCCCTGCTCCCTGTCCCTGCTCCCTGTCCCTGTTCCCTCTCCCTGTCCCTGCTCCCTGTCCCTGCTCCCTGTCCCTGCTCCCTGTCCCTGCTCCCTGTCCCGCTCCTGCCCTGCCTGTCCCCTGCCAGCCCTGGGTGTGGAGGGTTCGCAGCCTGCCCCAGGTGGGTGCCACGGGGACAGAGAGCCACCCCTGGCTGTAGGAACACTGCAGGGGACACCATGGGGAGGTGGAGCTGGTCCCCATCACCCCACTAGCTCAGGCGAGAGGCCCTGGTCCTCCAGCCACCCGCACCAGGGGCAGGACCCCGGAGCCAGCCAGGGGATGCCACCACCCCCACGCCACTGGGCTGGCACACCCCACAGCCGTGTGCCCACCTGGCCCATTCCCAGCTCTGGGAATGCCACCAGCCCAACCACCTCCCTGCCCATCCCACTGACTCAGCAGGGCACAGCCCCAGGTTCCCCACGCCCACCTCCCCTCGCTGCCTGCCCTGCCAGGACCTGGGAACTCTGATGCCTTAAATGACTAGGCAGGAATAAAGGAATCAAGGAATCAAGGAGGGATGGATTGGAAAGGCCTTCAGAGGTACACTCTGGGCTCCAGAGGCTCCTGCCTCAGTGCATCCCAACATGGACAAGGACAGCTCCCGAGTTCTTCCCACTTGGATCTCAGCATCAATTCCCCAAGCTCCAACCTCTCAGTTTCAACACTTTCCAAGCTTTCATTTGGATTTTGGTTGTTTGGGGGTTGCAGGACATGCTGGGGGAGGAGGGGAAGCCATGTCTCTCACACACCCAAATTAAAAAAATATGGCACTTAGTGCAGGAAATGCCAGCTCTGAGACCTTTGATTGTTTCCTTCTTCTTCCTTTCCCCCCCCTCCTTTTTTTTTTTCCAGCCAGAAAATTCATCAAGGTTGACCCTGTCCCTGAGAGAGATTTAGGTTTGGGCCATATTAATAATTTCTGGCGAGGAAAAAGCTCTTTAATTGGAGAATTCCTGATTGCCCAGGGCTGGGATTCAGCTCCCAACCAGGTGGTTTCCTTGGAATCTTCCAGGTGCATGCCCAGCTCCAGGAGTGCTGACCCAGCTGCCTGACAGGGAAACTGAGGCACCCACAAGTGTCTTACCTCCAGAACAACCCAGCCAGGGCTCTGCTCCACCCCAGCATGGTGTGGGTGAGGGTGCCCTGGGCAAGATGCCACCCTGGCACCAGCCACAGGCGCCACATGCTCTCTGCCTCAGTTTCCCTGCTGTTGGCACAGAATCCCTGGGGAATGCTGAGCCTCCCAACACAGCTCAGCCTCCCTTGGCTGGCCCAGGAGCAGGGGGAAGGGAAGGGAAGGGAAGGGAAGGGAAGGGAAGGGAAGGGAGTTGTCCTGACTCAGCCGGCAAAACCAGCACCACCTGGGAGCAGCAGCAGCAGCCACTGGCACCGCCCCGGGCTCGGAGCAGGGAGGTGGCAGCAGTGGCAGAGCGTGGCTGTTTCCCTGCTCATCCTTGGCCTCCCTGCTCCCGGCAGGATGAGCTCCACATGTTCCCTGCTCTCTGCAGAGGACCCAGCAGGGGAAGCCGAGCTGCCACGCACCCTTCTTGGGGCAGTTTTTCCCTTTCCAAGAGTCCTGGGCTGCCCCACGCTCAGGGGTCCCTGGCACTGCCTCCCTGCCAGGGTCTGCAGGGAAACACTGGGATGTTAATAAAGGGGTGGTGGGTGCTGGTGTGGCACCCTTTGGCCACCCCCAATTTTGCGGACACTCGGTGGCCATAAATCCTCCTCTGTCCCCAGCACTGCCTGCTTGTGATTCCCTGCTTCATCTCCTCCCAGAGCCAGGCATGGCCACATCCCTCAAAAAATGCACTGGGGGTCTCTCAGAGCCTTGCTGGAGAGAGCTGTGCTGGCAGCCAAAGCCCCTTCCCCATGAATGGGGATTTATTCCCATATATTGATTTACATCCACAGGCTGCATGGAAGCAGCCATCCCCGTGCCAGGCAGGGAGGTTTGTGGGGTGGAGGTGGGCACGAGGGTCTGGGTGGCAGAGGATGGTTTCCCCTCACTCCTAGAGGCCCTCAGGGTGGTGTTTGGCAGACCCAAAGGGATTGGGGAAGGGGCAGAAGCTCCCCCTGCCCCAGGGTGGGTGGGCAGTGCCAGCCCCACGGTGGCCACGCTCCCCCCGTGACCCACAGCCCAGGACCTCAGCACTTCGTCAACAGGCAGCAGAAATCGGCTTAAAAATAATCCCCGAGCGTGTCCTGTGCTGGCCCCGGGCTGGGGGGGCTGGAAATGCTCCCTGCCAGGGCCCACAGGCCATTTAGAGTCAGGGGCACTGGGTGCTGGTGTGGCAGCCCTGGGATGCCTTAAATGGCTCCCTAGAAACAGACTAGACAGGAATAAAGGAAAAAAGGTATTTATTTGAAAGGCCTGCAGATGCACGCTTTGGGCTCCTGCCTCAGTGGATCCCAAAATGGATGACAGGACACAAGTTCTTCACACTTTTATATCAGCATAAATTTAACATAAATAAGATTAACATATATTAATAAATACATTATTATTAGAAATAATAGTATAATATAAAAATAATTAAAATATAAAAATAATATTATAATAAATACGTTATTATTATTATATATTATTATAATATAATAAATCAATTAATAAATAATATTAACATAAATTTATATCAACATGAATTACCAACCAGAACCCAGCCAATGATGGGTTCATCACTGAGAGCTTGCCCCCCTGTCCCCAAGATGAAGGTTTGCAGTTCTTGTTCTGGGTGTCCTTGGAGAGCAAGTTAGAGGTTTTGTTATGTCTATCTTAGCACAGAGAACAGCACTGAACGAGCTACAGGAAACTTAAGAGTCACACCAGCAGTACAGGATTGGAAAAATATAAAAGTTAAAACCTAAAGCATCACTGGAATGACACTGGCACCCACGTGTCTGTCACTGCCACCCCCAGCAGGGCAGCTCATGCCCCTTCTCCGAGCTCCAGGGATGGTGGCACGGTGCCCAGGTGCCAGCCCCGAGTGCCCAGCACGCTGAGCCTCATGGGTGTCACAAGGCTGGGCCCCAGCGTGGCTGGGAGCACCCCTGGGCTGGGGAAAGGCTCCTGGATTGGGGCTTTTTGCAGGTTTTCCTAGGGCTCAGCAGGGCTGGGAGCAGGGCGTGCACTCACACACACACCAGGGCCCATCAGGGTCCTCAGGGCTCTCCCGAGGGTCCCTGCTCCTCCCTGCTCTGCACAGCCTTTCTGGGGACCCTCCACCCCCACCCCTGGCTCTGGAGAGCAGCCCCAAGCTGCTCCAACACAGGAACAGGGGCGTGGGCATCTCCATCCAGGCAGGATGGTGTGGTTCAGGCCCTGGGGTCTCACAGCATCCCAGGGAGCCAGCTCAGGAGCCCTGCAGCAAGGAGCAGGGTGGCAGCGTGGCAGGGCCGTGCCTGCCCAGGGGCTGAGCCTGCCCAGCACCCACAGCCACCCAGCCCGGGCTGGCAGCCACCACCCTGCTGAGTCAGCAGGGGCAGGTCGTGTCCCGGCCGGGCTCGCCAGCCCTGCCCGGCACACCCAGCACCGGCGGTGCCAAACCCGGAGCCAAACGCGGCTGCCGTGGCCTGGCTGAGCCCAGAGGAGGTGGGCTGGGCACCAGCCCCGTGTCCCCAGCACGAGGGGTGTCGGTGGTGATGCCTTAAATGGCTGCTTAGAGACTAGGCAGGAATAAAGGAATCAAGGAGGGATTGACTGGAAAGGCCTTCAGAGGTACACTCTGGGCTCCAGAGGCTCCTGCCTCAGTGCATCCCAACATGGACAAGGACAGCTCCCGAGTTCTTCCCACTTGGATCTCAGCATCAATTCCCCAAGCAGGAGCCAGGCAAGGATGGAATTTGCCCAAGCTTGCCCCCCTGTCCCCAAGATTGTGGTTTGCAGTTCTTGTTCTGGGTGTCCTTGGAGAGCGAGTTACAGAGGTTTTGTTATGTCTATCTCAGCATAGAGAACAGCACTGAACGAGCTCCAGGGATCTTCAGAATTACACTGGGCACTGCAGGATTGGAAAAACATAAAAGTTCAAACCTAAGGCATCAGTGGTAGCCCCCAGCACAGCCCCAGGGTGCCCAGAGCTGTGCCCAGAGCCGTGCCCGGCCCAGCCCGGGGGGAGGCACAGCCCTGCCCGCTCACCCTGCTCCCAAAGGCCTCCCTCAGCAGCTGCCACCCCAAACCTGCTCGCCTGGCCCTGCTCGCCTGGCCCCGCTCCCTCCTGCAGCCTGGGGAAGCCAAACCTGCCCAGGGAGGCACAGGGCAGGTTCCCACCATGTTTCTCTCCTTCCCTCAGCCCTTGGGGCCTGGGATGAGGGCAGGTTTGGGTCCTGCCCTGGGAGCAGAGGCCACGCAGGGCTCGGGGCACAGGCTGAGCCCAGAGCTCAGCTGAGGGCCCTGCTGCCATCAGCCAATATTGACTCAAGGCACAGCTCCACCTCGGCGCCATGGGCCTGGCTCCAGCCTTATCTCTCCTCCTGCCCGGGGGAGCAGCCCAAGTCCTCCCACCCGGGTCCTGAGGCTGCATCAACCCCACCCTGGGGCTGGGGATGAGCTCCTGTGCAGGGTAAACCAGCCCAGGATCATCCAGAGCAGGGCAGTGCCATGACCAAGGTGGTGGGCCCTGGTGCCATGCTTTGCCCTACTCCGACAGATCCTCCCTGGGCAGCAAAAAGACACGAGCTGGCTGTGCCTGTGCTCCCAGCTGGACTTTGGTCCCTGTTGCTGGGAAGCAGAGGCTGCAGCTGGCTCCCTCCATCCACACTCGGCTGCATGGAAAGAAGCAGGGCAAGCTGAACACGCCCAGACGCAGAGCAGGGAGGCAGAGGCTGACATGGAGCAGGGGCAGGGAGCTGCTGGGATGGGCCCGGTGGGATCTCCTTACAGCAGGGGCACCCCTGCGGTGTGCACAGCCCAGGGACAGGGGAACAGCAAAGCTCCCACCGTCCCCAGCACTGATCCTTGCCTGGCTCTGCACCCCGGTGGCTGCCACCAGCAGGAGCACACCCAGCACTTGTCCCCCCTCCACCAGGGAGGATAAAACCCCATCCTGCCAGACCAGGGCTGCTCCCTCCCTCCCAGCAGCCACAACCCAGACTTTTACTGCCCTGTCCTCCTGCGAACAAGCCAGGGTTGGGCTTTCACACGGCCTTTGAGGGAGCGAGTCAGCCCCAACCTGCCCCGCACAGCTTCACACTGCAGCAGCCCCAGCCTGGAGCTGCCCAAGGCAGGCGGAGCTGCCGCAGCCCACGAGGATTTCACCACCCGGCCTTGCCCCAGGTCTGGCAGCTCCTGAAGTGGGTCTGCCCAGCCTCGGAGAACAAGGAGAAACAGAGCAACTTTGTACTTGCCCTCAATTAACGAGTGACCTATTTAGAAGAAAATCTGGGCTAAGTGGGATGAAGGAGCTGGAACCGGCTGCTTCGGGGTGGCACAAAACTGCCTGAGCCCGGCAGCTCCAGAGTCACTCGGGACAGAGAAGCCAGTTCAGAGCATTTTAAAAACTGCCCTGAAAGTTTTTACTGCCAGGGAAAGAGAAGCCCAGTCCAGAAGGAACCTCACGCTGCACATTCCTTCCTGAGCCCACCAGCCAGGGGACATTTCCATCCATTCCCGGGGGCTCAGAGGCAGGTGGAGGTGATATAAACTGGGACCAGGGTGGGCCAGCAGTGGCTGGGAGCTGCTGAGGTGGGAGCAGTGCAGCAGTGTGCTCCTGGTGGAATCCTGCTGACGGCGCCGTGGCAGCTCTGAGAAGAAGGCGTTGGCCGAGCCCAGGGAGCGCGCTGAGAGGAGAAGCGCTTATCTGACAGGACGTGCGAGGCCGAGGCGTATCTCAGCCTCCAGAGCTGTGCCTGCCGGAGCTGGCAGCCTCCCCTGCCGCTGCCGAGCCTGGGAAAGCCGCCTTGTCCCGGCCCAACCCCGGCAGGAGCTGACGCTGCCCCTGGAGGCCTCTCTGCAGCAAGGAGCGGGGCTGGCAGCTCCGCACGTCGGGAGCCAAAAGCGCTTCCCACTCCGCGCTCAGCTTTCCATCAGCGACACCTCCGTGCTCCAGCTATCAGGCAGAGCCAGGCGAGACGCCGCGGGTTTATCACGCCCCTCCCGACGGGAGCTGGAGGAAGGAGCAGCTCCTTCCCTCCCCAGCTGAAAGGAAAGCGTTGCTATTTCTGGAGCTGGGACGCTGGGGACCCAGGACTGGGTGGGTGGGTTGGAGAGGGCAGCCGAGCTGAGCTGTGCCATCCGGCAGATGTGAAACGCTTCCAATGCTTCACTAAAAGTGACGTGCAGAGCACTCCTGACTCGCCTGCACCCCAAACTGCAGCCACAGCTTATCCACAGGCCCTCAGCTCAGCTGGCACACTCCCAGGGGATGCAAGCCCTGACCTGGTCCTGCCATGCTCTGCCCATGCTGCCAGAGCACTCCTGGCTCCTACAGGAGCTGTCGAATCACTCCAGCAGCTCCAGCACCACTCCAGCCTGGCTCAGCTGCCCCTCGGAACCCCCTCTGCACTCAGAATGCTGCAAAGAACCTTTTTCTTGGGCGGGGGAAAGATAGGACAGGTTCCTCAGCAACTGTCCTGCTTGGGGGACACTCCACAGGCTGGCACAGGCCCAGGGTGACCTCGAGGGGCTTTGTGTTCAGCTGTCCCCACACTGGGGTGCTCCCTGCTGTTCCCCCACACCAAGGTGAGGAGCCAGGCAGGGCAGGGGGGAGCAGTAGGTGGGACTGAGCTCTGGGCTTTGCCAGCACTTCTGTACCCTCTCCAGAACAGACATGCAGGTGTCCAGAGCAGTGAGCTGCAGTGAGCTCCAGGGCAGCTGAAGAGCTGTGGGAGAGCTGTGGGAGAGCTATGGGAGAGCTGGGTCAGCCTTCAGCTCTCAGAAAGGCTCAAAGCAAGACTCCAACCCCAGCTCTGTTACCACACCAAAAAAAAAAGCAGCCATGGAGCCACAGAGGAGGCTGCCCTGACCTGAAATGGGATTTGGGCATAAACACTTCTTTCCTGGAAAGTGTATCCTGGCATTTGGGATTCCTTCCCATCCCACAAAGCTCCCCTTGCGACACTGATCCGGGAGTACCTCACATTCCTGCAGGACCTCGGCTCGGCCACGTTAACAAACATCAGCAGCTGGGGAGTTATTTAGAGCAGCAGGATTGCTCCCAGCACTGCTTTCCTCTCCCATAACCTGCCAGGGGCCCAGCCAGCACTGAGGTGATGGTGCCACTGCTCCCCAGACACACCAGATCCTCACAGGCTCCCCAGCACTCCCCAGGCAAGCCCAGGAAGGGGTTTAGGAACAGCCAGACAGGCTTTTGGTGCCCTGCTTGCTCCAATTGCATCCTGAATTTAAACTTCTTCCTAGAGGTTAGAGGGAAGTTAGAGGAACTGGGTGTTTGAGAGGCACCATGGCCACAGGGATGCTGCAGCTCTCGGACCCCCTGGCCACCCTCAGGGAGCCTCAGCAGCTGCCCCAGCAGCCAGAACGAAGGCTGGGATCAGAAAGAAGCCACCTTCCCCAGCCACAGCCCCTGGGCTGGGCAAGGAGCACACAGAGGGTCACCAGCGTGTCCCAAACACAGGCGGGTCCCTCGGTGCCACCTGAGCTCTGCTGGGCACAGCTGTGCCCCGGTTCCAGGGGGGGTGAAGGGCACCCTTTGCTGTGTTTATCTGTCACCCAGCAACCTGCTGAGCGGTGGAGAGGGGCAGGAGAAGGGCCCTGGCTCTGCTTTCACAGCCTGAACCCCGGGGTCAGCAGGGTGGGGGGTGCCAGACTTGCCCTCAGCAGGGGACAGGGAGCAGGCAGCTCCCCCAGCACTTCTCAAGGGGGGGACACAAAGCAGAACGCTCCAGGAAAGAGGGACGGGCAGATTCCTGCACGATCTTGGCACTGGGATGGGATTTGTGTCGGAGCACCTGCTTCCTCCCCCTGCTCCGCACCCCGGGAAGGCCACGAACACTCGGAACACAGCCGTGCCTCATACCCAAGGTGTGCCCTGTCACGCAGGATCAGCTCCTCCTCAGCCGCAGCTGAGCCAGTCTGTCCAGTGCCGTGATCCCAGCCCTCCGCAGGCAACGCGGGGTCCTGCCCTGCCCTGCCCTGCCCGGAGCTGGGATTTTGGGAGGCTCGGCAGGAGCGGGGACAGCCGGCTGGCAAACCCCGCCGGCAGCTTCTCACTGGGGAAGGCTGAGCGCAGCCAGCTCGGCCCCCAACGAGCTGTTTGCATGTTGGGAAGCAAAAACAAGCCAGTTCCAATCAGCATCACTTTCCCAAGGCCGTGCTCCATCTCCTGGGAAGCGGCTGGCAGAGCTGGCACGGGAGGCGGCTCCGTGCCCGCCTCACACCCACTTGCTGTCCCCGAACCCCCCCCAGCACCTCGGGGAGGGCCACGATGTTAAAAGCTGTCAGTGAGAGGGAGAAAGGTCACTGAGCAGGGACTTAACACCCATAATCAGTTTATGGGATTTGTGACCAGCTTCAGGCCGGCTGGGAACGGCGTCAGCACAGCTCCACCTTCCCATGGCAGGGGTGCAGCTCTGGCAGGGGTTATCAACCCTCCCCGGCCACAAACAGCACAAACCCTTCTAATAAAAGCCAGCAGCAAACACCTCCTGGGCAGCCAAAGGGAAGAACGACCAGAGCCAGGGTCTTCACTTTTTCTTCCCAAAGAAAGGGGGCTTGGGAAGGAAAGAGGCGCTTCCAGGATGTGTCAGCAGAGATTTCTGGCTGTATCTGCTGTTCCATGGAGCAGGAGCTCCCCGAGGGTTGAGTGGCACGATGAGTGCCAGCCCTGAAGGAGCATTAACACCCCCACCCACCGTGCCCACCCTCGTGGAGCTGTTCACAGGCTCTGCCCCCGCAGGTGACCCCGAGCAGTGGCACAAACAGCCCTGGCCCAACTCCAGCCAGAGAAGAGGAGGAGGAAGAGAAGGAGGAGGAGGAACCCAGAGCTCAGCAGGACTGTGCTGGGGGGAGGCTGTCGGCACATGAGAATGATTCTATTTGCTGCCCAAGTGATTTTTCTCAGCTCAAAGGACTTGCACCAGTTTCCAGCTCTGCTCTCCTCCCCCACTGCCTGACTGTAGCTGCCAAGGCAGGAAAACACTCCCTGCTCCTCTCTGCCCCATCTGGTGGGCAAAGTCCTGCCCACCAGATGAGAATGCGGCAGATGCCATCAGCAGAGGCCACCCAGCTTGGCTGGGATGCTCAACACCAGAGCCAGCTGCCAGCCCCAGGCTGGTCCTGGTCCCCACTGTGCCCACTTGGATTTGTGAAATCCTTGCAGTCACCAGAGATGGGCTCAAGGATCTTTCATTCATCCTCTGAGCAGCAGTTAAAAACCCATGAGAAGGAAGTGCAGCAGCTCAGGAGAATCAGACTCATCAGGGCAAGCTCTGGCCAGGGCCCAGCCCTGGAGAGTGCCAGTTAAACACATGATGGTCTCATTTGGAAAAGTCCCAGCGCACTCCTTTGGCCCCAGCAATGTGAGGGACTCACCTGAGGCACAAGGAAGGGACAGGGAAGATTTGGTCCTCGTGCCCCTGCTCTGGTGGCTCATCAAGTCCCACAGAGCTGAGTCACACAGGTTCCCTGCCCCACCTCTGCTGGGCACAGGATTGTGCCGAGTCAGGCTCCTGCCCTGGGCATTTACGGGGCTGTAATGGATTTATCATGCACGCAGGGGCTCTGAGCGCAGCAGGGAAGCTCACAAGCCAGTCCACCCTGTATGACAGCATGTACACTCCTCCAAGGCCTCCCCACCATCTCAAATTGCTTCCATTCAAAAGAAGTTCAAAGTCTGCCACCTGCAAAACAGCTCAAGGCTCGGTGTTATTTCAAGGGTGGGGACAGGGAGCAGCACGGGCAGGCAGAAGCCCCGGAGCTCTTGGGATACAAACAGGGTACACACACAGCTCTGGAAGAGCTTCTCCTCTAGCCAAGGACATGGATGCCTTCCTACAGACTCAGAGGGGGAAAGAAATGCAGTTAAATCAACTGTGTTTACAAAAAACAACCCACATTTATCAACGGGAACAAAAGGGGAGGGAGAGCAGGCAGAACAGTGAGGGTTGAGCATGCTCAGGTACTTCCAGGAGCTGTCCTTGATGCCAAAACACCAAGCTCTTCTCTGAGAAAGGGACTACATAAACCTTCAGTTATTTATGAACACAAATACCTGGAAACCCACTTGAGTCTGGTGTGAGAACACTCCCTGGCTCCTCTCAATTTACAGCTACCACAATCCCGCATTATCCACAGTCCCATCGAAGAACATCTCACATAATGTAAAAAGTCACATTAGCATCTCAGTGGAATGGATTTGACACCCTCAGGAGTGAGCTTTGCCAAGCAGCTGAGCCCACTGTGATACATTTAAAGAGAGGGACACAGACCTGGGTGCGTTTGGAAGAGTTCATTAGTGCAGCTGTGTCCCAGCACGAGTCAATCTCAATTCCTCACAGACACCCTCCCCCTTTCCTGCTGAGCCCAGCCTAACAAGGATCACATTAAAGAGCCATTTCCACATGAGAACAGCCAGGGACGCAGTGCTTCCACTCAGGCCCTATTAGGAGGGTGGGCACTTCCTCTGTGTCATCTTTGCAGAGGCATCAGTGCTGGGAGCAGACAGCTCTTCCTCCCAGCCCGCTCTTCCTTTCTGTCTGGAGCCTGCCGTGCTCACAGACGTGTGTTATGACATCAAGCTGATATGAAATCATGATGATTTCACTGCAATTAAGGCAGGAGCAGATGGGGCTGATGGAGCTGGCTAAGCAGCAAATCTTCTAAATTGGAGAACGCTGTCAAGAGAAATTAAAGCCTCCTGCAAAAAGCCAACTTGGGGTGGCAGAAAAATTCCACATGGGAGGGAGCGCAGGGAGGGAGCCAGCCCAAGCTCCTGGTCAGAGCAGTGGGGCTGGACTGAAGCACCTCTGTTCAGGAAAACCCCAGCACAAAGTAGGGAAAAGTTCCCAACAAAAAACACCTGAAAAAGCCAAGAGAGAACAGGCACAACACTGCAGCAGTGAGGCAACACTTGAGCTTGAAAAATAACCCCCGCAGAGACAGAATTGCAAAGAAATCAGAAAAACAAATGTGGCACATGCTGGACAGGCTCCAGACCTAGCAGAGACACATCCAGTGTTTTTAACACAGCCAGAGGTTGTGTTTGTCACTTGTTACCAACACCACACGGAGGAGCAGCCAAGGAGTGACGCTGGTAACAACTGAGAGCCAGAGCTGTCTCTTTTCAGGGCCTTTATGGGAGAAGAGAAAAAGGCTCTCAACTGCTTCTAACAAGGAATGGCTTAAATAGGTTAAAAATAATGAAGCAGTACTCTGCACATGAGCACTCGGTGCTCCCAATTAAGCAATCCTTTACAAGGTGGCCTCAGGAAGCCTCTCAGAGTCGTTAGAAGCAGGTTAATAAATTACTTTGAAACCCAGGACGCAGCTTAGTGAGGTGACTAAAGGAGCTGTTGTCACAGCCTAATGTCATTACCCAAATTCTGGCACTTTGCAGGGAGCACGAGGCTGCAGATCTTGAGCTTTACAGCCTCTTGTCCAAATGATGATTCCTTGTCAAGGGCCTGGGACTGCTTGCAGGACTTTTGACTTCGCAGGTGAATCTCTCTCAACACAAAATGTCTGCAGAGCTGCAAGCAGAAGTCAGGATCCACAGGGTTTTTATCTTTCAGGTTGAAGTCTTTGTTACAAACCAAGGAGAACATGCAGCAAACAGGTGTTTAGTGCCACGGAGTCTCTTTAGGGAAGGTGGGCATCTTGTGCCCTGGCCAGCACATCTGGCACAGGCTCTTGATGCAAAACACTTGGCCCACACTCCTGTGCAGAAATAAATTCTATTCCCACACATCTGCAAGGCTGACTGGGCTCCAGGCTCCTCTACAGCACTTGCAGCTCCCAAAACTGCAAACCAATGACTTTTGACACCTTCAATTTATTTACCCTCCCTTACAGAGCTCATCAGGAGCAGTTTTGTTTCTAAACCCCCCCCCAATGTCACAAGCAAATTTAATGGACAGAGAAAATAATTTATTCTCCTGAAACCAAATGATTTTCTCCAACTTTTCAGCAAGTATCTCATGTCAAAGCACGAAAAGTGATGCCACAACAATTCCAAGCAGCCTCTCCAAGAACAGCTGCCAAGAGGGCATTTCATTGAAGCTTCTTCCCCTCCTGCCAACCTGTGTGGTCAGACACGTTGCCTAGACAGCAGAAATCATGGATAAGGACATCTCACAGTGCTCTGGATCCCAGTTCTTACAAACAGACTGGTTTTTATAGGAGGCATTGCTTGAAAATCAGCCTTATTTGGATGGGGCAATGCATGGGAGTTTGGAAAACCATCCTGGCCAGGAGAAGGAGCTCCTTTTCCTCTTCCACCTTGCAGGTAGCAGAGCCTGCGGTGCCTCAGGAGCTCCTGAGTGTTATCTCTGAAGCACAGCAGCCTCTCTGCCTCCCTGTCACCCCACATTATCTATCCCAGCCTTTATTAGCTCACAGTGTTCTCCACCTAAACTTTAACATCTCGGGGCAGATCTTTCTTGGACAGAGTACAGGGGAGCCTTGATCCACATCATCACCATTCCAGGACTGCACAGTGTCTCATGATCCTGAAGAAATGGTTTTCAAAAGGAAAGGAAGATCTTATCCAACAGTAAAAAAAAAAAAAGATGAACTCTGAGCAGGAACTCTGCTCCATGCATGAAAACTGTCTAAAAGGCAAACATACAAACAACATTTACACAATAGGCATCTGGCAGCATTTTCAGACATTTTTTTAATTTATTCTGACATGCTATAAAGGAATAAATTACACTGTTAAAGAATTACCAGCAATAAAAGTATTTCTTTCTTTCAGCTGGGCTAGAATAGGAGTGAGAAGGAAGACAGCCTGGGGCAGTAACCAATGTGAACTCTGCATGGTGCGAGGCTGCCCCCAAGAACAAGAGGAAATCTGGTCATATCCACTTCACAAGAACTTGAAAGAAAATGCCTTGGTTTAAAACCAATTTTTTCCCAAACCATTCCAATTTTTTTTTCTCCAAAGCAGCAATCACAAGTCAGTCCAGCTGAGGCAGGACATGGCAATGCTCGGAGGCTGCCAATCCCAGGTCTGCAAAAGATGCCATTTCGTTTTAAAAAATTCCAATCTTATTATAGAGGGCTGGTCTCAAAGAAGAGGTTATAAAAATGCAAGACTGCCCCTTCCCCCTCAAGGAAAAAATACAAAATTTATTTAAAAACAAAATGAAGAAGAGTTACAACACTAAATCTAAAATGATTTAGAAAGAAACATGACTTCTTTTGCTTAACAAATGGCCTTAAAACTTGGTTTAAAAACAGGGTAATGTAAATTTCTTAAACTGAATTAACAAGGCAAATTAAAAAAATCTCATTTCCTTACAGAAACAGTTTTTAGTTTTTAATGAACTTGTAAACAAAAAAGCTCCCGCTTCAAAATAAAAACAAAATCCCAGATCATATAGATGTTTACAGTGATTACATTTATCTAAGCAACTTACATACAGGTTCAGTTGTAAGATGTTAACTAAATTTCGTGACAAATATGCTGTTTTTCCTTTTATACCAAGAACATTATAGAGTTAATGCAGAGTCCTAAAGATTATCTAGTAGTCGCTAAGTTTCTCTTAAGTCTTCATTTTAGATGCTGTTATTTCTAGCACAGGTAAGCAGGCAGAGTCTTTCATATGCTTAAAAACTGGAATCTTTGGTTACTACCATGTCAGCTGGCTTGGTATGTTGCACATAGAAGCCAACAACTTTAAGAATGTTTTAAGTGTACAACTTTCAAAACCCAGGGAGGAATAACCAGAAAAGAGTGCACAATTGTGAGCATTTACAATTATCACAACTGTTGCCGAAGACTGTTCATGCCATTCTTCCAAAACAATGAGATCTCATAAGCAGTGTAGTTCAAAGTAAAAAGGTAACAAAAATTGGCATATGCACAATTTTCTCCACTTGTGTGTCAACCATTAGTTAACTTTTCCACTTGAAAAAAATGCAATAGAAAACTGGACACCATGTTTCACTATCTCAGTAATATTCACAATTACAGCTGCTACAACTCCAAGTGCAGCATCACTGACACTGCCCAGAGCCAGTTTATACTGATATTAAGTTCTTTACACCAAGGAAATGGTTGCCCACAGCCACTGGCAAGTGTATGAACTAAAATTTCTAGGATTTGGGGAGTGACAAGTCCTGCTCCGATCTGCTCTGCTTTGTCCCATCCTCGTCATGCTCAGAAACCTGCAAGATAAACACAAGGGCAACTTACTGATACGGGATGGAAACGAGCAACTGCCTTCACAGGAGGAGAATTAAACAGCAGTTATGGTCATTCAAAGGGGAAAATGCTGCTCCATCTGGGAATTGCAGAGTTCCTGGTGTCCATTTCCAAAGGTAACCAGCATTTGCCACAACTCTGGAGCTCACACACCTCTCACTCACACCTACTGCTGCACTACTGGAAAACAGGCTTAATGCACCAGCTGGATGCCACATTCCTCCAGCAGGAATTCAGCCCAACAGTTTGAAAACAAGCTGTGTTATTGCCACTAGGAAACAGGATGTAATTTCATAGGATTGTTTTCTACTTGTCTGCAGTGGCTCATGTTTATATCCCTGAATGTCAGGCTGTCATCTGACTGCAGGGTGCTCTCCGCAGACGCAGTACGGCAGTGGCACAGGGAAGGCAGGGAGGAACTCACCTTACAGGAACTGCTGGCACTACAAACCCACAGCAGCACGCTCTGGGCAGCCACAACACACGGCAGAAGCTGTGACAGTGACCTGGGAAGCAGCACAGCTCTGTCTTTGGAAGGACAGTGCTGACTCACATGACAGGGGAGGTGGTGCACACACAGCAATTCTTTTAATGTTCAGTATTCCAAATGACATTGGGGGATAGGGAGAGTACAGGAACATACACAAATCTCCAAGAAGCAGTTACTGCAAGCTAAGCCAGTCCTCCCTCCGTGCTCCTTTCTGGTGACTCAGGTGCCAGGGCTGTGCTTTACAGAGGTAACAGGAGCCCCAACCAAAGATGGCTTTGCCAAGCGAGTTTCCGCTCTGGATGCCCTCCAGGATGGTTCTGGCTGGGGGTGAATTCATCAGAGCTACAGCTCAGAGTTTTTGCAACAGAAATCTCTTCTCGGTGAAATACAGACAGAGCTGACCTCAGCTATAGCTTGTGCTGTCATCCAGAGAGAAGCAAGTGCAAACAAGTCTTACTGGTCTGACATTCTGTCCAAAATGTATCTGGAGAGAACCCAGAAAACAGCTTTAACTCTTCCAGAACTGGCTACAGGTAATTTCAAAGAGGTTCAATAACTAGATTCAAATCCAATCTTAATGCATTGAAGAACAATTCTCTTTATCCAGCGCTGGTCATATTTTAAGGAATCCTGCACCAGAACCAAGACACCATTCCCACTTGAGTGCAAATTCCCACAGAAAGCCTGGTGATTCCTGAGATCCTTAATCCTTACTTGATGCACAGAACCAAAAAGAGTTATGCTGTTTTTCCATTTGGTATGTTCATGAGAGAACACTGATTCATCATTTGAACCACTTTCTCCATCAAAGCAGCCAAAACTAAGTCAACAAAGGAGAGTGTGGAAAGAAACAGATCAACTCATTGCTTCAGCAGCCTGAACATTTCACAAGAAATGGGAGCCTGAACCTGAGGACAAAGCACATCCTAACAAATAATGTGCTGCTATTAGCACTCCTCAAACCCAGGGTAATGTGGGCAGGAGGATGTCCAGCTACAGCCACAGAGAGAACAGGGAACTGGATTCTGGAAAATGTCCCTTGGAAGTGCTGTTCAGACAGCCCAGCTACAGCTGTCAAATGAGATGGGAGATACTCAGAGCACACAGAGCACTGCTGGTATGAGCAATGTGCTGCAGAGTTCATGGTGGCATCTCTTCCACAGATCTTCACTCCATGCAGAGCCAAACCATCACTCCTTGTCCCTCTGAGATGTTACCCAAACCTCTGAAAATCTCTCTATGTGAGGGATCCTCAAATTGCTTTATTATTACCATGGCTGCAGATCTGATGGACAGGGGAGCAGCAACTGTAACATCATTCCCTAAAAGCCTCCTCAATTTGAAATGCTCAGATTTTGTCTGTACCTCTAGACAAGCAGGGAGAAGCATTAAGTTGTCGATAATTCTAATTCTCAAGCAGAGAAGTTTCAGTCTGTTCTGAGCAATCCTGCCACCACCACAGGCATCCAGCAAATATTAATGGACCTGCTGACAGCCTCACAGAATCTCCACTGCCAGGAATTAAAACCACCTCTCCCAAGTGGAACTGGTAGACTTTATCCTGCAGATTGACTGCTTGAGTCACTTTTATGACTGAGGGAAGCTGAGTGTAAGCACAGCTACAAATCACACCTGAACAACTGCTGCACTGGCAAAAGAGAGTGAGCCCAACTTCCCAGAGTCAGCAGAGCTCTGCTGGAACAGTTCACCTCTCCCAAGTTCCAAACCAGCTGAGCTGGCTGTTACAAAAGACACTGCACAGAGTTCTAGAGAGGGGCAGGGGGAAAAAAAATCTGAAGAGAAAAAAGGCTATGAACAGAACAGGTTATTCTGGAACCAAGCAGAATATTTAGCCCAGATAAACCCTAGGGTTCAGTGTTAGGATTGAACATGGATCTGAGTTAAGGAAATCAGGAATATCTGTAAATGAGCACACTGGACAGACAATCTGAGCCTGTACTTTTCTGACCACCCTGCCCAGATGCACATCTTCAACAGGACTTTATAAATAACTGCACCTGTACATTGCTATTTGCAGACTTTTGTTGAGTGGATGTGATTACCAGAGGGGTAACATTTGATACCATGATGCCTTTTAAGCCACTTCCACACAGGCTCTGCTACAGCAACTACAAAAGAATTTAACTCCACAAAGAATAATCCATCCTCTCCAATGTGACAGAGCCATACAGCCTCCCCCTTCACCTCAGCTGGGTTCAAAAAAAATCTTCATTAATAGGCAAAACTCCCCACAAAAAGACATGTAGGATTTAGAAATCTGGAAATCTTTACTTTGATGAAGAGATGAAGCCTCTGAAGTCTTTTGATGTTTGCCAAGCACTGTTTTAATGCTCTGTTGACATTACATCTTGATTGATCCAAAGGTCACAAGCCTTTCTTGGTGATGGGGAGGAAAGAAGAGTCATTCCCCAAAAAAAGCCAACAAAACTCTGCTGAAACACCAGGAATTTCACCTCAGCTGTAGCAATGGGTCTGTACCAAAGGACAGTGTGATAAGAAATGTCCATCAGTGAACAGAAATGGTCTAAGGCTCCCTGGCAAAGCTTCCCTGCTCCTTGTGCCTGTCAGTGAGCTCAGCTTTGCTCTCTGGCACTGAAGCATCACTTCAAGGTGCAGGCAGATAATCATTTTAATGACCTTTTCTTTCTTTATACACAGCACTTGGTCAGAGACTGTCTGAGCCAGGAGAGCAGCACATTAAACCTCAGAACACTTGAGCAAAACTGTGTTTCACCAGTTCACAATGTGATTTTCAGGGCAGGTTCCACTTACAGATCATCACCTCGCTTTGAGCATGAGCTGTTGTGAGGAATGTGCATTTTTGCTCCAATTATCTTCTCCTGCTCCAACAGCCAACCTGTCCACACCCCAAATTGGGCTGGGTTCTGAACTTCAGTCAGAGTTTCTCTATTTCAGGAAGCAATCCAAGCCCAGGTGCTTAATCACCCAGTCTGCTACTGGTGTTGCAGCTGAAGGAACTGGTTTCCAGCCTCTGTCAGACCCAGCCACACAAGCTGCACTCTTTATGCCAAAAATCTGACATTGAATGGCATCTGTGAAATTATTTTTTTTTCAAGAAACCCCTTCAATCTTGGGAAAAGCAGCAGGTATTTTACTACTTCATTTGTTCTGGATGAAATGTGGTTTTTGATAGCGATTTTGACTAAAGGCACCTGGTAAGGTTTGAATGCTGCCACAAGATGTGAAGAACAGTGTTTGTTAAGCTTATTGTAAACACTTCTGCACTTCTTCAATTTCCAGGGTTGTCATGTTAGCCAAGTATATCATTTTATACATTTAAACCTTGCTTCTCTGTTCTCACTCACACAATCTCATTGGTTTCTATTTTATCCACAGCTCAGCTTGAGGCATTGGTTTCATGGCAAGACTGGCTCTCAAATGTACAGATGTGGCACTTCCATCCTAGGGACTTACCAGACTCACACCAGCACATTTACATCACACAAAAAAAAAAAGGATTTTAAAAGCTTCTCAACCATGTGGGAAAAAAAAATTATGTGTCTTTTCAGAACTCAGTTTTCAGTTATTACACAATTACATTTGAACATGTCACAACATTTCCCTTTGAAACCATAACCTAGAAACATCCAAAAAAATCATCAGGAAACCTGAAGCCCCACCCCAGAGCACCCAGATACTTCAGAAAATTGTGAGTTGGCAATCCACAGCAGTTTGGGGTTACTGCTTGATTTAGGCAAGGCATTTTGAGCTCACTGGTCCCTTCCTTGAACTGTGGACCAAATGTCTCAATGTAAACCCACTGGAGGAAGCCAGAGCATTCACAATTTTCTGTTCCCAGTGTTTGAGGCGTACAGAACAGAAGCAAACCCACAGCACTGGACCAGCTGCCACAGAGCAGAACCCAAAGTCTCTAGATCCTTGCCTAATCAATGAGAATTATCCCTTAAGAAGTGTTAGGTCTAGGATTTTGGATTGCATTATATATTTATACATATATAAGAATATATATATGTATATATATAAATCAAAATAAATAAAAATGTCACATTCCCAACACCAAGTCAAGTTTGTTGTTTTTGGAAAGTGGTTAATGCGGGAGCAAAAGATGCAGTGGTTAAAAATGACCCAACATCCCCAGAAGAAATGATATGAATAACAAGGACATTTTGGTATAAAGTTAGTAGTCAAATTCTCCAAGGACGTCTTTTGGTTTTGCTTTTGAATTGAAGAGCCAAATGTAGTTTTTAAACCACCTCCTTGATCTAACACTTGGAATTGCTGCCGTTGTCCAAATTCGTGGAATTTTTGTTTTTCCTGTAACGTCACTTGGTTCTTGGCTACTAACCTTTCATGTTACTCTTGGATTTGTCAGTTTGCTTGCCTGTGGGGGTTTGGGCCTGCTGCCCCTGCCCACTGGAAGAGGCTGCCTGCTGTGCTGCTTTCTGCTTTAACATTGTCCAGTCGAATGTGTAGTCATACTGGTGGTTCAAGGTCCTGCAAAAGAGGGAAATATTCTGCTGTAACACATCAGAGCCAACACCAAGCCCTGTCTGAAATCCCACAACTAGGGGATAGCTTCATCTGTAAGCTGCTTTAGAGATTATGAATGGTATAGAAATGCTAAGTATGACTAACTTAAAGGGATTCTTGCAGCAAGCCCAAATACCAGCCAGCAGCATTTACTCGCTGCTTACACAAAGGTCTGCACCTGGGGAAGCAGCACTTCCTCCCAGCCCAGCTCACCCACAGTCTACACTGAGCTTCTAAGCTTTTTATTTTAATATATACATAATTTCAAGGAGAGACTGCAGTATTGTACATCATTGAATAGGAATTCTTTGGATTCCAGAAACCTGGGGGGAGACTCGAGAGATCAGTACCTGCCCTTCTTTTGACAGATGCTGTTCACTGCACAAAGTGGAATTTATGTTCCAGTTGCTCTAACAAACTCAATGAAGCAGCACTATTCTCCTCCACTGAAATTTCTCTCCTGGGAACCACTGCTGGGCCCATCACCAATTTCCAAACATAAAAAGCTCCAAAGACTTCTATGGAGGGGTCAATTTCTTAAGGTACTTGCAACAGAACCTGAAGCATGGGCTCAACCCTGTGGTCACATCCCACTATGCAAAAACAAGAGAATCTTCTCCCTTTATGTTTAACATTGAACAATAATTTTCAGGTCTTTCAAACAGCTTTTGAAGCTCTGAAATGAAAGGAAATCCCAGAGGAACTCCCTACACCACACACATAGGAGCTGCTCTCTGCGGTGCCAGTCCCACAGAGCAGTTCCCAACTGGATCCCTGAGAAGTTTCTGTACTTTTCCACTTGGAGACTGACCTGAAAAGAATACGGAATAATTGCCTCAGATACATGTAATCTGGTGCCTCCTCAAAGCGCAGGCCACGACAGTAGTTCAGATACATGGCAAATTCTGCAGGGAACCCCTGTAAAGCAACAGTGTTAATCAAGCCATGGCTTGCAGAAAAAACCTTCTAACAAAGGCAAGAAGATGTACATCTGTCTGTAACAGCAGAGACAAACTGGTTGGAGATGTATAAATTAATTCCACTTTGCTCCTAGTTGTTAATTTATTCTGTGTTTCAGCAACTGGATTTGCTCAGGTACACGTTCCTTCCCCAGAGTTGCTACTTCATGCATGGTTTGCAATCATAAGCTCTCTGCTACCAGAACCTTCAGCATAGAACTTGTTTATAAAGCACTTTGTTAATCCTAATCAAACCTTGTTCTTATTCACTAAGTCTCTAAAATAAGTGATAATTGTCTAGTAAGAGATTCATTCTTGTTTCCTTGATAATCTGCTTGAACATAGTGGAGACAAGGTTAACAGTATTAAGTGTGAAAACTTAAATTATGAAAACCTCTTTCAAAGATTCACTGCTTTGCATTTTTAAATATTTAATGCTGTATTAAAGCCTACCTGTAATAGGTAATAACACGTGGAACAGTGCTGTAAAAAATCACAGGGTGTAACATCCCTGGGACCTCAAGGCTACAATGGATGGAGCTCTGAGCAACCTGGACTAGTGGAAGGTGTCCCTGTCCACAGCAGGGGATTGGAACAGGATGATTTTTAAAGTCCCTTCCAACCCAAACCATTCCATGGTTCTCTGAACAGTTCAACAGCCTGGGAGATGCTGTAGGACTCTGGGGATAGAGATGTGCAGGACTAGAAAGAGCAATCCTTGGTGCTGCTGTCTGAGGTACAAAAACCCCAATGTGTTTTCAAGGACCTTTGCTAAGAAGCACATGGCTGCCACAGTGCAAGAAAAATCTAAAAACTCAAAGGAAAACCTTGGAAAAACAAAGATCACTTGCATCCAGTTCCACTACAGCCACTACTCGAGTTAGGGCAGACAATAGGAAGCCTCCTGGAGAGGCAGAAAGTGGATGTGGGCAAGGCAGACAGCTCCACCTTGGTTACTTATTTACTTCTGATGTAAAACTTGCACTGTAAAAGTTGAAGAACTTAACAAGCCTCACCTAACAGAGCTGGGAGCTTGCAGAGCCAACAGTCAGCAAGACCTGAATGATGGTGGCACGAACTTTGCCAAGGAACAGCAGCAAATGCTGCCCTGTTACACACGTTCCCAGTCTTGCTGGGTGGCCAAACACAAGGCACCCAGGGCCTGCCAAAGCAGTATTATTCAGCAGCAAATGCCATGTGAGACTATATAATATATTGGCTCTGGTTTAGGAAAAAAAAAAACAACAAACAACAAAACAAACAGGAAAAGAATTTCCATTTCACAGTATGACATCATTTGGAAACTCTTACCTTACACAAAACCTCAACAGGAGTGGACATTTTCTTTTCACTAATCTTTTCATACTTTTGCTTCTTTGTTGCAGCCTGTGGAACATGTAGGTCACAATATAAGAGATATTGTGCAACACTGGATTAACAAGGACAGCAGCAGCAAAAAAAAAATGACAAAAATCCTTTGGTCAACCATAAGTATTTTATGTGAAATCTCCAAGTCCCACACACTTATTGCAAAGAGAATGAAGGTCAATCTGGTATTAAGATTTGGACACAGTTTAATACCATTTGTCGCAGTCTAATGCTTCCATCACATGGCACAGCTCGTGTAGTTCTAGCTGCTGCTTTTGTCTATTACCCACACCAGACTTGCAGCTACATTTGCCAAAGTTGTATTAATTCCCACTCAGTGCCTCATTCAGGGCTGCCTGGTGTTTCAGCACCCTTTCCATTCATTTGCAGCTGAAGAGTTCCAGTGTCCCACAAGCTGCTGCCTTTTTAGAAACTGTGCAGCTGCAACACCATAGGAATGACACAACTCTCACACAGAGGAAGAAAAACAATTAAAACATGAAAATCAATCACTGGAGTCTATATAAGTGAAATAAGAAATGTGTGCCACGTTTGGAGCTGGCTCCCATACATGGAAATCCTGAACAAGCCTGTTGAAGTTAATAATTATTCAGCAGTGCCATAACCTGCACTGAAGATACCACTGAGGCTGAACTTGCCAGGCAAGAGATTATTTCCATGCTCTCTCCAGCAATTCAAAAAGCCACTAACAATTATTTTCCATTTCCCAAAGGGGCCTCAGCCTGCAACAGGACAATAACTGGCAAAGATGATGTCAGCTATTGTTTAGCATTAATTTTAAGACAGTCCAACAATGCACATTTTGCCTGCTGCGTAAGAGGCAGGATCCACAGTCTATAAATATCAAGCTTTGGGAAAAGCTGCTTTGTACAACTGAGGCTAAACATTATATAAACCCACCTAGCAGGCAGAGGCATGATACCCAAACATGAAAAAAGATATTAAAAAGGTGAGGGAGGGAAAAAGCAGCACCATAACCTACCTTTAATCCTTGCCAAGGCAGACTGGTTCTGTTAAAGTACATCAATACATAGCCTAGAGATTCCATGTCATCCCGACGACTGCAGGAAGAAAAACACAAGGAATTACAAATTCTGGCATTTCTCACTTTATTCCATAGTGCAAGCATTCAAAAATTTAAATTAAAAAAAGTAATTAAGGAATAAACCCTAAGATAGGAAGAGATCCTATTCATTTTTAAAGCAAGGAATACTCTGTAGGTATTGTGTGTTCTACGTTTCCATCTGCAGTTTGATTTTGGAGACAAAAACTTTGGGAAATGAAAAAAAGAAAAGCAACATGAAATGTCTTTCCTGCCTTTTTAAGTAGCTTGGATGGAAACTAAAGATTTTCCTGTAGGAACCATGGAATGCCTTGTAAGAGAGAATGAGGTTAATGAGGTCAATAAGGCTGTAACATCATGTCAGTAAAATTTTCCCCTGAACCTTGGCTCAGTCTGGGATCAATCCTGACCATCTGGTCCCTAAAGGGCATTGCTCCACTCTTCCTTCCCTTCTGTCAAAACCCCCTGAGCTGTCTCTGATTTTAAAGGAAGCAGTATTTATAAAGGGGCATGCATCAATCTGAGAGGTGCTGCTGTCTTCTTCCCACTAAAGTCTGTTCCAAGGGAGCTGGAAAACTCCAAAGTAATCCAGCCACGGATTTCACCAAGAACTTGCACAGAAACTCTCACGCAAAAGGCTTCAAATGTTTTCTGCCTTGCACATGCTCCCCATCCCCACTCTGGCCACATGAACACCACTGTACTTTGCTCACAGCTTTCCTGAGTACCAAGACCAGCACAGTTCACTGGAGTGGAAAACACACTCCAGGATTTTTTTTTCCTCTTGGCAAAGTTGCCTCTTCCCAGCTGTGGTAAAATCAGATTTTTCCTCTGACTGCCCGTGTGCAGCTGACATCTATTTAATATGAGGCAGAAAAATAACTTCTTTTTCTCCACCCTGCTCCCTTATGGGGACAACCTGGTAGGTTTTGCTTCTGCTTTGCCAGGCAGAAAAGGATTTAAAGGGTGGCAGGACAGACAGCTATTACCCCAACAAGGGATCAAAAGGCTCAAAGTGGTGTTGCAAACAGGATTACACACAAAGGTGAGGGTAAAACAGCTCCCTAGAAGTGGGAACAGGCTGTAACCTGATCTATCTGCACATCTTGGTATGAGAAGAAAGAAGTTGGTGATGTTTTGTGTTACAGCCAAACCAATATAACCAGAACAGCCTGGCACCCCCTCAGCTCATGGGCCAGCTCTCTGACCCTTTGGGGAACAAAGGAAAAGCCATCCCAGGAGAAAAGCAGCTTGGCTCCATAAAGCTTTTAGAACAAGGCCAGAAAAGCACTGCCCTGCCCAGGGAAGAGAGGATTGGTTGCCTCCCCTCAGCAGCAGCTACCTCTGAGATCATCTCAGCTGCAACACGAAACCACAGACAAAGGGATGGAAAATGATACTGAGCACACAAATTCCAGCCTGCAGAACTTGCTAATTCTATCAGAACTGCAGATTTTAATCACCAACAGCATTCAGTGAACCTGCATAGGGCCATGACAAAATAATGTTTTCTGAGAAAGCAGTGATAAATTCAGGAGCAATAAAGGGATTAAGAGTTTGCATCCCCCATCCAGCTCATTGTTTTAATGTTTAATGTCATGATCTTGTAGTAGGAAACATTTAGTTCTGTAAATCTGTAATGGGTACATTACATTTGAGAATCTATTGAGAAAAGTAGTTTTTACAATTTGGAAAACAGGACAATCCTCTCCATTATTAAAATAAATAACATTGCAAACAGCTCCTTGAGCACAGCTGTCATTACCTACAGGAAAACATGTTCTGTAACAGTTAAAAGTACAGGACTAGAGGTTGAAATATTCTGCCATAAGCTCCAGAACTGGTTTCTCTTGATTACAGGAATGCATTACTTCCATGCCTCACTGCTGGCATGACCTAGACAGTTTAGCAGCTTTTAGCAAGCACCAACCTACATTTCTAATTATAACAGAATTCCCATTACCAGCAGATATGGTGTAAAACCCAACTAAATTCAATTTATGGTGTCCAACTAAATTCAAAAGCAGCATTCTTTGCAGATCCCCCCTTCACTCTCAGGTGCAAGCACAGATATTCCCTAACCAGAACTGCCTGGAATCTATGAAATGCATTTACCTCAGAAGTGACACCTGTCATTTACCTCCCTGAGCCACATGCCAAGCTGGCTTAAATAATGACTCTGACAGCAAAATACCCTTAAAGAACCTTAAGGAAATTAAGGAAACATGGAGCATTTTAAAGCACAATTTGTGGGTTACGCATTTTGTTGAATTTGATGAGAAGTTCTGCCCTTCCCATCTTGATTCAAACAAAGGTCAGAGCCACAGACACCCCTGGAAGCTTGAACTATCCAAGAGAGGCACAGCCACACTCTTGCAGTTACACATTGCCATTTTAGGCACACATGTAAGGAAGAGAGGCATTCCTTGATATCCCAAGGGTACCTAACACTTCCAAACAACCTGAAGTGCTCTCTCCACTGGACCAATGGATTCTGTAGGAACAAAATGCCTTTGATCCAGATGATAAAAAGGTGTTTGTTGATTAAGCAAAGCTCAAATATATAAATATACCCACACACATGTGTACACACCTACAGACGTGACTATACCAGAAACCAAAATACAGTGTGACTGAAGATATTTAAGTCTTGCTTGCAGGCAAAAGCAGAAAAAATAGTTTACTAACTTGAAGAGAGTGAGAAAACAGGACAGACACCAGCTTTAGAACACCCCTTCTGCTTACAGAAAGGCCTCTCAAGCCAGTCAGCAGTGGTGCCAACAGGTACCAACACATCAGCAAAGTGAACCATTTCATGTGTGAAGGGCCTCTGACAGAGCCACATCAAAGTATGGCTTGGCTTTCAAAAAGCCAAAATAATATGCAGAACATCCACCTGATGTCTGCAAGACACACAGTCTCTTCAAGAAGCAAATTAGGTGCTTGGATTTTTCCCCTTATCCTTGCACAGGCAGCCAAAAGGAAGAATACTTGCAAAGGGATGGATACACTTTTCATATGAAATGAGTTCAGACTCTTCAGAAGTTTACAAAGATCACCTCTGGAGTGTTGCACTCACCTCTGCTCAATGCCAAGATGTGCATTGATGCTGGCATATCGAGCTGTGCCAGTGAGATTTTTGTCTTCTCTGTATGGTATGTGTTGCCTTGTCCTGTTGTCCCGGTACTTTTTGGCCAAACCAAAGTCAATAAGGAATAACTTCAAGAAAAATGAAAATAGGTTAGATTGCTATGCAATTCCCCCAAAATTCCCAACTTCTTTCACTAGGCATTAGCTAAGTTTTAAGACACCCAGACAATGTAACAGCCTACAGTTAAAAGAAGCAAAGTAACAGTGCAGAGGCGCAACCAGCTTTAACTCATCAGTTAAAAACTTAATGGTGAATTAGTTCAAGCCTTTTCTCAAACCCCTTGAACAAGATTAGATGGTGCTACTCAGCATCTGTAGCTCAGTTCTACACTATTTCCTATCACTATTGCAGCCCCATGGCTGCAGTGCACAGCTGAGGGAGGAAGATGTGTGAAAGCACATCCCAAACCCCACTGGCACCAGAGCAGGTCACACACACGAATGGCAGCTTAACACACATGAGGCACATCCTGCAATGTCCTGTCCCAAAGAACAGTGGCCATTCTGCAGAGCACAAGGCCCAAACCTTCCCCAGCAAACAAGACAGCTTGTTCTTGGCTCATTTGAAGGCTCCCAGGACACTGACATAGCAGCAGGACAAACTTGCTGGTTTTAACACAGCCAGGAAGCTGGAGCCGAGGAACAGGATCCAGGTTGGGTTTCTAATAACCAAGCTTGCCCAACAATTTGGTATTTAGCAACCTGAGTGTGTGGTAATTAGTGTGTGGCAATCACTGTGCTGTCAGCCAGCCCACCTACAAAGGGTAATGCAGGCTGTACCTTCTTGGACAAGGACTAGGCAAAAAAAGCTGAGGCAGAAAGAAATACATAAGGAACCTTTACAATTCTAGCACTCAGACTTTGAGCTACAAATCCTAATTCCAACACTGGATTAATGCTACAGGAACAAGGATTACAATCCCTACAAAATGATGCAAAAGTAACTTGGGTGGGGGAAGACTGTTATGGAAAGAAGACATTTAAAGTTTGATCGAGTCTCAGTAAAAACCAACTCAGTATCACCTTAAAGCTGATTCCAGAACTGAAGATACATCTTTAAAATCAAACTGGAGACTAAAATACATCCAAGACTGAAATGGGGAGTCACTGGCACACTGGAAGTGCTGTGAACTAGGAAGTTCAATTCAATACGAAGTATCCAAGATACTGAAAGTTTCTGAGTTGCACAGTAGCTATGGTTTAGAATTTTGGTTCAAGAAGATTTACCAACTACAGCAGCCTAGACAGAAAAAGCAAAGCTAAAAACCTCTTAAACTCCTGGTGTCAGAGCAGAAGCCTGGGGTTGAAGTCTTGCCATGATTTACATGCAAACACAAGGCACTGCAGTTCTGCATTTGCTGTTCTGGTGAAAGTGACCCTGAGAGCCCAGGACGCCTGGAGCAAAGGGACATAAACCCACATTTTTAAATCAGCTGCACTGCTCAGACAGCTCAGCAAGGTGCAGGTCTGGGCTGTGTGTTACACCCCTACTCACTGAGCATGGATATGTTCCCTAGCTACCAGGGAATCATCTGATATGCCAGGAAATATTTGATGTTGAGTCCCAAAGCAGACGGTGTAAAGCTTTACGTGATTACTATGCTGCAACTTTCCTAGAAGCAAAGCCTGAGCTCAAATGCAGTCCCCTCATTTTCTGATTTGGTCCACAACACAGACCTGTAACTGGGTATTATTTTCCAGCAGCAGCTTCCCTGGGGAAGTTTACTCTGTTCCCTAGCTTAGGATCAGCCTGTATTTCCCTGTGGATGGGTGGAAGGCAAAGGAGTGAGTCCCTCCTGGAAAGAATTAAGCTGGGAGACACAGCCCAGTTTGGATGAGCACAGAACGTCCCAATGCCAGCCCTCAGGAACACATTCCCAGATAACCTCACACCACCTTCATTCTGTTTGTTGCACTATCAGCAGGAAACTGGAGAAGTAGGGCACGATTTTTGCCAAGAGCAACTAGAGAAGTAGATCAAAGTGTGTGCCTCTGATAAGAAAGTTTCAGAAGCAGACAACAGAAGCCTGTCAGCTTGTGTACAGCAGGAATCCGCCTGGGATTTAATCCATGGAGACTGCTGGGGAAAGCTGTGCACCAATGGCCAAGCTCCTGAGCAGTGATTCATATTCAGCAATTTCCAGCTGTCCTGCTACCAACTGGCAAATGTCTTCCTCTCTCTGCAATTCATCTTCTCTTCAAGAGTCAGAAATACATTATACACTACAAGATAAGCTCTTGCTTCCCCAAGACACAGCTTGTTTTTAAGGAAAATGGATGAAAATATTAAGTCTTCGTTACACATTTAGGGTGATTTTGAATAAAAACTGCACGGGGAGGAGTCTGGCTGAAGTGGTAACAGAATTTCTCCATGTGAATCCACAGAAACTGCAGGAACCATTTGGGAAGGCAAGCAGGAGTCCTGCTATTTCATGTCTATCCTTCACCACATTTAAGAGATTACCTTTTGAGTTGGAAAGACCAAAACTAAAACCTTCACCTGAAATCAAGCACGTACATTTAGCCCTATCAAAGTTTAGAAATAATTCCACAATTTAAACAAGCGCCACAGGGAAACATCTTAGTAATGTTACATGTTTGCCAAGTATGTCTGAATAATGCCAACATAAGAGGTGCTTTTGCAAGGTCTACATTGTCCAGAAAAACGAAATAAAAAACAAAGCACATGAATTTGGGGTTGAGATTGGAATAGGAGACAGTTCAGACCTGGTTTAATCCTGAGAAAGATGGGTCCTGAGAAGTACTAACAGTCATGCTTCTTTTCCTCTTCCCCACTGGAGATTCTAAACACTGAACAAACAATAGAGGGTGGCAGTGCATCAAACAGTCTTGCTTACATTGCAACATTGGCCGGCGCAGACAGGCAACACCGAGGCGTTCGAGAAAGAACAGGGTAGCCAAATGCCATCCTTCTTCCACCAAGCACTGTGCTTTTCAAAAAAACTCTATGTTTTCATCTTTTTCGAGTATTATTTTTATTAGTAGATGTATATTTTTTTTCTTTTTCCAAGGAGAAAATTTGACAGATGGGACAAGGTAAATTTCAAGTGTGAGCCGCTCCAAAATGGCACTGCCTTAACCAGGGATAGCAATGGTGACATTTGGCTCTATTAAAAAAGGAAATTCAGGTTTTTGCTTACAAAAGCAGCCTTTGGTTCCACAAACTGCCCTTCCCCCAAAAGACATTTAGAAAAAGTAAATCTTCAGTAAGGAAGAGGTAGAAGGCATTTAGTCACCTTAAAGTTTACTTTCATAAGCATGCAGGGCTTATTTCTAGCACAGCTGGAAATTCATGTTTTAAGGAGGGAGCAAAATTTCTCCCAATCACCAAATTAAAATTTGGAAAAAAAATCAATTTAATTTTATTTATTTTTTTAAATATAACTGACAGGAAGCTACTGGAACAAGATTACCATGCTGTTCTAGTCTTTGAGGCTGATTTTCTTTGAACTGTGTAGAGTCATCTCTAAAAACCCCAAAACTACACTTGGTTGCAAAAAGAAACATTAAATGCTGTATGGTGGCAAGTGTTTCCTAGACAAAGCACTTGATTCCAAACTGAAGGAATCCATTTCACATTTTGTATAATTGTAAATGTAAAACTGTGAATTTGCACTTGGGTCAGGAACTATCTCCCTAATTTCTAACCCTCTAAAACATAAGTGAAGCCCATGCCCACAGACAGTGTTTTACCACCATATCATTGCATGGCTCCCTAACTAATGGGGGAAAAAATCTAATGGTTTGTAGGCAATTTTGTCTTTCATTTCAGCTGATGCAAATCTAATGTGTTCCTCCTCTAAAGTAAGCACAGCAGCAATTTCTAGGCCATTAATCCACACCAAGATGAACTGGAGTGCAGCAATGCCAACCTAGCATGACTGTGCAAAAGTACAGAAAAATGGCCCAAAAAGAACAATTAGAAATCAGAAACTAAAACTAGGAAAAAACCAAAATAAAAGTTTTCAAGTTCTACTTTGAGTCATGCCAGAAAATTAAGGAGCCTAAACTGCTCGACACAGCAGAGAAAAATAGAGCTGTACAGAGTGAAAGTATGAAACTTGGGAACAAACAAAGTTTAACAGCAACAGGATTACATAAAGATTGTCTTTCAGCTGGAATTATAAGCTTTTCCAACAATGGTTGTCTCTCAATGCTCAGTGCATTGCACCTCTTCAGACAAGAGCTGTTATCTCACATTATCCAAGCTTTCCCCTTCTAATGCTCATGGCCCTGAAGTTGGCATTCATACAGGCAAACAAAGGTAAACATTTTGATTACTGGTAGTGCCTAACCAGATGAGACATCCTGGGGTGGCATATAGAGAAGATAAGTGGGAATCTTGCTTCCAATAAACAGCTTGATCACGTGCATTTGTCCTGAAGTTAATTTCTAATCAGTAGCATGCTTAATGCATTGCCAATGCTGCCTGTCTGCCCGAGCTCGACATACAAATTGCAGGATTAAGCATATTTCACTCAAGAAAACTAAAAATAAAATGAAAAAGTTGCCTTCTAGGCAGGAAACATGCACTTCTGACTATGTTTACCCATCCCAAAAGGCGTAACAACCTCAGCCCACCCCCCCTCCCACCCCCAGTTTTCTTCCCCCCACAAAGTAAACGGAGACAACATTTTTGTTGTACAACAGGTATTCTACAGCTTAACAGTTTTCCATCAACATCACTGCACCATTGATTTTATTGATAAAGGCATCTGCATGTTGGCTCTTGGTCTTATCCACAATTCTGATGGTTGAAGAGACTTTACCAGTCTGTCACTGCAAGATTTAATGCCCTGCTGACTGGTAGGTCAGGAGCTCCCACGCTGGCACAAATTGTTTTCATCCTAGGAAGTCAGCCCCAAAGCCAAAGATGAGATTTGACTTTTATCACAGAGGAAAAAAAATGCTATGACAACAGACATCTGGAGAGAAGTAGTCAAGTGTTCTCTTGGGTTAGTTTATAACCTTGTTGCAAGTCTAGAGATCATCTTGCAATCAAGTGCATCTCCCAGGGTGGGTCAGAGACCCACAGCATTTACAAGTGGATACCAAGAAAACCAAGTTCTCACACCCAAGAACTGTGGTTTAGCATCCAAAATAGCACTTTTAGCAATGAATTTTACAGAAGTTGTGCAGCTGGAATCAAATCACACAGGCATTCCCTCTGGAGCTTGGAAACAAAGAGCTTTGGACTAACCTTATTACAGTGACGCCCAATACCCATTAGGAAGTTATCTGGTTTAATGTCTCTGTGTATAAAATTCTTTGTGTGCACATATTCAATTCTACTGATCATCTGTAAAAAAAACCAGCAACATGTAAGATTTCAAAGAGAGCAAAACATTTCATTAAACCTTCAATCAAAGCATGAAATTTTAGTGTTGCCTTTCTCTGCAACTTCAGTTTACATACTTGCTTAATGAAACCAATTCTTTAAAATGCTGTCTGAATAATTTTTTTGCAAGTTAAAATTCCATAATCTTGTCCAGAAACTGGTAGATTAAATACCTGAATATTTCCCAGATATTGAAGTTCATGTTTCTAACTACAGCATCCTATTAAAAAGTAATTTTTTTTTCATTACTTCAAAGGTTTTATAGCTACCACAAGCCGATTTTAAAGCTCACTCCCTCCCCCTGTCCCAGTTACTCATTCATCTGGTTACTCATTGACCAAACATCACTTTTGCAGGTAACAGTTTTCATGGAGCAAGTCACAACTTGATGGTGGCCCATCCTGTCATATCTAGGCTACCCTGATCCCAAAATATCTGGAGACATGGAGAATCTCTGGCACATCTGTGACATCACAGAGGGCCAACCCATTTCCTGTGGGTGAGATCACAGCCCACAGTTACGTGGCACAGCTCTGCAGCTCCTCAAACACTCCTGAGTTGAGTTGTTACATGGCAGCCCTGACAGCTGTTTGCTGGACTGTGCCCTCAAAGCCACTTCTGAGCACTGCTGTCCCCCATTTCTGCCTGTTTGCCAGCTGACAGCTAATTAGTGTTTATCACCCAAAGCAATACTGCACAAACCCCTCGTGGATTGCCTGGAGATGCTGTCACACCCAGACTCTGGCTAAGTGAGCAGGCAAATGGCTCTCTAAAGCAAGCACATCACCCTCTTAGGGCAGCTGAGAACAGGGACAGCTGACCTTGTCTCCAGACAAATGCCTTGAGCTTCCTTGGCCAAGAGCCTGGGATTCTACGAGCATCTGGCTAAGTGACAACTTGGTACTGACATCAATTACGTAATATTAGAGGAAATTTCAACTACCATTGAAAAATTCAACTTGAAAAAGCCTCACTGCTTTTCAAGGCGCTGAAGGCAGCACAATCAAGCTATTTATTAAGCTGCAAGAAATAAATATGGCTGCTCATTTCAAATGCTGTATTCTCATGACCAAGTTGGAAAAAAATCAACTGCTATAAAAAAAGACTTAAGAGAGTTTTAGAGGCCTTGATTATGTTGGAGGTAGAGTGGCATCTCCACTAGCAGCTTTAAGAACTGTCTGTGGGACCAAACAAGCAAGGCAGTTATTTATTATTAGCTCACTGTCTGGTCCTAGAGACTACAGGAGGGTGTGAGAGCACAGGGACAGGCAATGAGAACAGGGACAGACTTGCATGTTGTCACCACAGGTCCCATTGAATCACATCACCCACACGTGGAGACTTTCAGCCCCCTTACCACAACCCCCACGGTGATACTGGCAGTGAATCCACCCAGAATAGTTTTAATATTTAAATGAAGTTGCCCTCGAAGGAGCAGCACAAAGGAGCTGTAGCTGCAGTGCCCTCCCACTCCGTGCATCTTGTAGGGCAGAGCACACAGAAACCACCACCACTTATCCTTATTTAGGTCAAGCGTTCACTTAGATGTATAAAACACTGCATCAATTATTTAACCCACTCTGCAGAGAATCCCTCAGGGCTCTGAAGCTGCTCCCACCAAGGTGTGCACATACCTGGTCTGCTAGCATAAGTACTGTTTTCATGGTAAACCTGCGAGAACAGAAGTTGAAGAGGTCTTCCAGGCTGGGCCCGAGAAGATCCATGACTAGAACATTGTAGTCCTTTTCTTGACCATACCACCTGCAACAAAGGAAATGATCCAGCATTAGCAGGACTCCTAATGCAACCCAGGGTACCATCAGCACTCTCAGCAGCAAGGGCTCGTTGCTGACTAATGTTCCATCTTGAAAGCTAACGAGAAATTAATGCTGGTAGTGTCTTATTTTTCCTGGAAACAAAAGTCTGAGCACAAACCAGAACACACGAGTTGGCAATTTTCCCTGAAGAGAAAATGCTACTACACTTTGACAACAGAAATACCAAACAGCAGAATGAAAATGCAACCAAAGCAGCAGTGTCCTTACACTGAGGGGTGTGTACAAGACCTGCACTGAAATTCCTCTGCAGGACACCTTACACTCATTGTTCCTGCATCATTTCACTTCACAAAACCATTCTGACATGCTTTAGGCTTTGTTTTCAGGTTTGACTTCTCTGCACCAGACCAAAGCAGCTCACTCATATACTTCTTAATTTATTTAGCAATTCAAAAATGCCAATCAAGTTCTATTGTCTAATTAAGTAGAATATAAAGGCTTTTTATCAGGTTTTCAACATCATAGAGAGCACTAAAGTGTCAGAAAAGCAAAAGTAGAAATACAATAAAATATTAATTGCAGCTATACTGTAACAGTCACCCTTAAGTGCCTAATACATCAATTTTGGGCAAAAATATAGGGTAACAATGCTGTGAAAGTCCTCCCATGGATATTTTCCTTTCCAATCCATGTTTAAGATTTCCATCATAGCACTGCTTTATGACACCTTCAGCTGGGAGTGGTATCTCCCCACCCAAGATGCCTGAGCAGACCTGGAGTCACAGCCTGGACTCCTGCACATCTCAGCTGTGAATCTCCACACTTGAAAGACAAATATTCTCCTCTCCAGTCCTTCTGCACATCCCAGATAACTACAGTTAAGTGACAGCTGTTTGTGAAAAACTGCTTTTGAAGCTGACATGACACCTGATTGAGCAGAAGGCTGCAATTTTGCCTTTTCTAAGCTCCTGATCCATATGTCAACTACTATGCCAGTAGTCCAGGGAGAATTTCCCTCAATTTCCCAACAACAGTGGCACAGACAAAGTACAACAAGGATGCACCTCATAAGAAAAGCATGCAAATAAAAAAAACCCCTCAAGATTCAGCTAAAGTAGCAGCTGGGGCTTAAATATCTGTACAGACTATGTGTATTTCCACTTTAGGCAATGACTCCAGTGCATGGTTGTCTGGAAAACAGTTACCACTGATAAAGTCAACAAATTCCTTGGTACTCACAGGATTCCAAGCTTAGCTGGGGTAGTAAAATAAAACATTTACGAAGCAAGGGAGAAAAGATTCTATATTTGGGTTTGTTTCAGGAACTACAGGCTTGTACCTTCCCACTGTCTGGATTTTAGTAGAAAGCATGTCCTTCATTCCCATTGTTATAAATCTGATAAAAGTTATATATGAGCTGAGGCTCACACTCCTTATTTTATGGATCAGTCTAGGACCTTTATTTACTCCCTGCATCAAAATGGGATGCAGAAAATATGTATTTTGAAAGCAGTAATTTGAATAAAATGTCAACAGAACAGCTCAATAAACAACTCCAGGGGTCACAGGTGAAAATGGAACATTATGGTCACCTAAACTAATGAAAATTGGAGCAAATTACTTCCCTGGGTATTCTGTCCTAGGAAATTTAGGTTTATTGAAGGGAAAAAAAACCTAGAGAGTAATGGGCTGAAATGAAGAATTCTAAGGAGTAAATGAAGATCTAGATAAAGTACTATTTTCTTCAAGGGATGGAATTCTAATTGATGTGCTGAGTGTAATTGTTCAGCACAGCAATGGGTCAGTGCCCAAGAGATGCAGTGTAAGGGGAAAGGATCAAAGATCAGCCTTCACTGGAGCTAAGAAAATTTAGTGACAGCCTCACAGACAAGGTGAAGCTGATGCAAAGGAAGCCCACCCTGGTAGGTACATTTTAAAAAGCTTTTTGTTCCCCCACAGGGATCTCTCTGCTGAGTAAGTGCAGTAATTCAGGATGACTGCACAACTTCCTTGGCCTATTTCTATGTATGCACAAGAAAATTCTCATCTCCTGACCATTCTGCACTGGTGGAAAGTGCATTTAACTCTCCAAGACAAAGAAATAAGGCAGAATCTCTTAAATTTTCATTTTCATGTTTACCTGCCTGTAATTCCTCACTGAAGACTGTGACACCTATTCATTTCACTACTGGTAACTGGAATTTCTTCCAAGGTATTCAGAGTAACTTGTGGTTTATTTACTTTGCTAACACTCCATGTAAGTTTTCATTTCCCTTGGAACATTTCCAGGGAAAATGGGATTAAGAAGTAAAGCTACATCATGTCCACTCAAGGTGTAGGAGCTGCTACTACTGGCAGCTCTGAATGAAAGAACATTAGGAGACTTGGCTTTTCTTAAGAAAACTTGGATATTAGGATATATAAAAGCCCAAAAAGAGATCTTCACAAGTTCTAATACTGCATCCACAGGGAAACTTGGAATTATCTACTAATATGAGGGAATGATCAATACAAAGCCCTGGGCAACTATGAGGTGGCATCTCAGAAAACAAGTGTGCCCACATATCTGATAGAGATCCATGGACTTCTGTCAGCACACTTGGAAGTCCTTTCCTCATAATAAAGTTGGGGAAGCAACACATTTTAAATAAAAGTGGTTTTGGAGGGGAGTGAAAAAAGATTTAACTACTTGAGAGCTCACTTTGGGTAGGTAATTACTCTGATTTAGTTACATACAATGTATTATTTTAAGAAGAGAAGCTAATTTACTAGAAAAAGTTCTCCTAGTCTTTCTCTAATTGATTCTTACTGTGCTTTACATCCTTACCCAAAACATTAACAGGACACAATCACCAGGAATAAACAGTTCAGTTTACCCTTGAACAGGCAGTGTCACACAAACATCTGATACAGATGTCACAAACATACTTGAGCTCCAAGGTGTGCCCAAGCTCCCAGGCAGAAAATGCTTCATCACTCTCCCTTCCCTCATGTTTAAAGCTACATATCAAACTATTCCAGTTAGTCAGAATACAGTAAACCTCTTTTATGAAGCTTTCTATCAGAGCATGGTTAAAGGCTGAGCACAATGACCTTAATTTGACTTCAGTGACTTGTCTATGTGAAAGACCAAGAGTGGCCACATCACCAAGTTTCCAAATCGTGTGCTTTGAGAGCCTCATCTCTGACCCCAGCATAAAGACAAAGCTGAATTTTTCTAACATCTTGGATTTCAGTATGTGAGCTCCGTGGGAACATCTAAGTCACACCACTCAGTGATTTGAAAGTGTTTAGTTTCCAAATAATACAGAGTAAAGCAGGTAGGATGTCAGGTCACATGACAAGTGGATGTTTACTTGAACTGACATGAGGTGGTTTTGTTAATCCTCTTGACTAGCCTAGAGACAGGGAAGTGAAGTCTTGATGCATATCTAGGACTTGGTGGCAAATATTGTACTCAGCTCTACCAAACTTAAAATCCTTTTGCCTTTCCAGAGCTGCATCTTTCAAAAAATCAATAATGTCTATTTCAGCAAGTGCATATTTCGTAAATAATGTCAAGGACAAAATAAATGTTTTAGGAAGTGTTTGTTAATAGCTTGGCTTGTTTTGTTCGGATTTCTTATTTGCTTTACCTAAGAAAACATTTTATTTGGTTATTATGGTATTTTTTTCACATCTTCCTTTGAAAAGGTCAAACAGAACTAGGCCAGCTAGCAGAGAAAGGGAGGTGAAGAACTAACAGAATGCACACACAGGCCATGAAATTCCAGCCCAGTTTCCCACTGTTGTGCCACTCACACAATTCCAGTCAATAACCAGCAGTTTCATTCACCACACTGGCAATCACAGTAATTAGAACAAGGTAACAAACCCAGCACAAGTACCAAAAATGGGTGAGAAATAAAAGCATTCAGAAGATTCACATAAAAAAACCAAAACAGAAAAAAACCAAATTCAGATCAAAATGAAGGAAATTACTGAATTACTGAGTAACAGGTGTAAGTCAATGGTAAAGAAACCCCAAACCCCAGGATTCTGAAGCCATAAATGCAATAAAAGCACCTCACTTTGCCTAAAGCTTATATAAAAAAAACAGAACATGAGCTCAGTGTCACAATAAACTGCTCCCACCACCAGACAAACCATGACAAGACCATTTTGTTCCCACTTAATAAAAGCTCTCCTCAATCAACACCTGCTTTGCCAGGTAACCCATCCTCCACTAAAGGCTTCTGTCAGCTCCATCACTGACTATTCCCACAGGGGCTCTGGAAACCTGGAATTACAAACACAACTACAAGAGGCTGTGTTTTTTGAGACAAAGAAACATCTCCTGGTGCCTCACTGCAGGGAAGGACAATGATTCCAACACTGCAATATTTAAATTCAAACCTTTACACTTCCAGAAATGTTTATACTCCCATTACAAAAAGAGTGGTTTTGACTTCTTTGACATTACATAAACTTCTGCCACATTCATAAATTATGGTGTGTGACCCTATGATTACTCTGTGTAATCCTATGTAATTAAGTTTCTCAGCACTTGGGTTTTCAAGCAACAAGTGAAAGAGTTCTCGTGACAGAAATGGAGATTGTCAGAAGAACTAAGGTGGATAAAAAAGGTGTTAGAACAAAAATGTAAGGTGAAAAAGCAAGCTGGAAAGAACTTGGTAATAGAATTACCTGAGATGACCTAATTAGTCAGTGTGACAAGTCAACAGGCACATGAGGGTGAATATGCAAGTCTGGAAGGCCTCATGGACACAAAGGATTCAGACATTCTACAGAAACCCAAATGGCACCGATCTGGTGAACACTCTGGAACTGTATTCCACCCCTAAGTCATTTACACAGAACTCTCTGAACTGGCATTAGTCAGATAATGTGACTAAAGAGAAAACACTGACCTCCCTGTAAATATACAGCTCTGATATCCCTGACAAATACCAAGGAATCCCAAGCAGGAAAAGTGCAGCTGTTCTACACAGAACCTGTGAATCAGGATCACTGCTGCAAGCCCTGTCACCAACTCAGGAAAGGAAATCCAAATCCCAACAAGGGCACAAAAGAGACTTCGAGAAAGATGGAAAGATTGTAACCTCTGCAATCACACATTCCAACAGCTCAGCAAGGCAGTTGTGGAGTTCTGCAGTTATTCTTTATACATACAGGAGGATGGGAAGAGGGAAAAGGTTATTAACAAAAAATCAGGGGGAAAATACCTGGCAGTTGATTGCCTGTGGGTTACAAGCATTGTCTTTAGGCACAGAGGCTCTCTCTGTCCAACAACACAATGATGAGCACTGCCCTGCTGGCCTAGAAAGTTGTGATGTTGCACCTGACTGATTCAGAGCCTTCTGCTCCCATGTTCTCCCATGTTCTCAGCACAGACATCTCCTGACAAATAATGACAGCGCAGACAAACTGCAAAGTGAATTACTGTAAAAATACACCGAGTCTTACAGACACTGAAACAACACATAAAAGAAAGATAATCCATCAAAGATCCATTTATAAATTGACACCTATTTTATATTTCTGCTTTATCTCCCCTGAAACTGGAAAAGCACTTAACTGTTAGCCAGCTAGAAGTAATATAAATGAAGTTCACATAATATGGCATGACTGAAATCCTGAAGTGGAATATTTAGCAGATGTCACCTAACGTTAGTTGCCATGGAGAGCATGAATTAGGCCACCCAAGTACTAAATAAAGCAACAGCCATGAACACCCTACGCTATGGAGTTGGCTCCACTCTATAAATAAAATTCTGTATCACTTTTTGTACAGTTCTGAGAGCAATACACCAAGGATGCCAGCACAACTCATCCCCTCGGTGAGGAGGTGGTTTTATCTGCCCACTGATATGTTGCAAACATGCAGCTGACTCCCTGTTTTGCTGAGCTGTTTAATAAACTACATTAACACCTGGGAGGAAGTCAGGAGTTGAGTTTCCCCTGCAAAAGTCATTAATCCACAGCGGGGACAGCAAACATCACCAAGGAAAAGAGTATTTTAGTATTCTCTCTGCAGATCATTTTCTTCGAACAGGAGTAACACTGAACTCAAACTCCAAAAAATGAGTTAAGGCAGGGAGAAAAAAAATAACAACCAAACAAAAAAACCCCTGTGGTCCCTTCTTGGATGCTTTGAGAGAGTCCACAAAGACCAAGTAAGACAAGAGTTTAGACTGGTGGAAAACAGGAGATGAATTTCATTTAAATATATTTATTTTTTTTAGTGGAGGGACTGTAGGTATGCATTTAAAAGGTTACCTTACATTTTATTTAGAGGCACAAGAAGAGGCTCTAGTTACCTATCAGGAGATTCTACTCCTCAATATGCAGCATTAAATAATAACAGAAAGTTAATTAATAGCAGGCTTTATTGATAGAACCTTTTTTTTTTTCTTGAGGAGGGACTGGGGTTTCTTGTGGGTTTAATGAGTATTTTTCTCTTTTTCTCATGGTGGTTTGGGGTTTTTTTGGTGGTTGGTTGGGAGGGGTTTCTACTGCAGGAAGTTACTGAGAAAACAGCTTAAAATGGAAGTGTTTGAAAGGTGTGTTTACACAGTTTTAAGCACTGCTAAAAAAAAATCAACATTTCAAGTGCTTAAGGCAAATTTCGTTGTGACAACTTTTAGATTACCAACCTTGCCCCCATTTTTCCATTAGAGGTAGTATTTAATGAAGATGTATAAGGGCAGATTCTGCTTCTAATAATTATTCAGCAACATGGCACTAATCAACCAGAAACACAAATAATTTTTTTTCCCAGAAAACTCAACTCATTTGAGAATTTCCCTCTGAATTTCTCAATATGAAAATACTGGAAGTATCACATTGAAAAATTCAGAAATGTAGAGATGAATTTGTTCAGTTTGCAAGAGAACTTAAAAAAAAACCACAAAAACCCCACTAAGTCAGTAGCTTTTTGCTTTTTAAACCTACAAAGAGCTGATATTCATCAAGGATACAACCAATAGTTGATGAACACCATAAATGGCCAAAAAAAAAAAATCAAGAGAGGCTGTCCCAGGTAATTTGAATAATTGCTTTTGTGAATAAAGCTTGGACAGAGTTACACCATGGACAAACACCCAAAAATCAAACCCACTCTTGCTGCATTCCTCCAAGGCAGAAGCAGGAATTGGGGAATAAAGGTGGACAGTCCCAACTAATAGGATCAGTGCCCAGTTAACAAGATTACAGCTCAAAATGCTTCGTCACTGAAAAAAGAGAGGAAAAAAAAAGCAAAGGGCAGCTGATGAGTGAGAACAATGAGAATAAGCCCAGCAGAATGCTGGGGCCTGGCCATTGTGTCCTAAAGGCACAGCAGACTGTCACAGTGTTAAGCTTGGCTCAAGAGCCTTTTGGGAAAAATTAAGGTAGTAATTAAGCAAAATTTGGACATCAAGAACAAAACACAGCTTGAAATTTTTTTTGGAGTACTAATGAAGGTTTAATGAAACTTTAAGGACGTGTTCAGAAACTTTGCTGCCCCTCCAGGAAACAATAAGCAGCAAAGTTAAAGATATAAAAGGGTTTTGAATAGGCAGAGAATAAAATTTCCAATTTTTTCTTCCTTTTTGCTATTTCTTGTGCAAACAACATGTTCTGTTACAGTGGAATTAAGCACCAAGGCCCCTTGTTCACCCTCCATTATAGGTGAAGGCTCACTGTTGACCCCACAGAAATAACATTAAACTTTTAACTCCAAAATTGAGTTTTTTGCTCATTAATTTCTTGCAGTGAGCCAGGAAGTCCATCAAATCCACATTAAAGGCTGTAAAAAAAAGTGCTTGGTTCTAGATGACTTAAGTGACACTCTGAACATGTGTTCTTGTAATTCCAAGCTGGCAATCAAATCTAAAGGCAGAGCTCAGCTTTAGGAATAGGAGCCCAAATGAATGAGCAATCCATACCTCATTTATTATCTCAGCTCTGTGAGTCACAGAACCACAGCAGAGACAACTTGAGTGAGGCAAAGTCACATAATGCAACTTCCAGGAAGTTGATCTTGGCCACTTGCATCACTTAAGTAGGTGAAAAATAGAGGAAAAGTCCCTCACTCTTAACTGAGGAACACAGATTTTCATGTTGATGTGTCCAGGATGTGCAGCACTGAGATAAAAGAGCTGCTGAGTTCACTTTATAAAGCATGGCAATGGGGAAAGCTTGGCATGAGTCCTTCATTTCCTGTCAAATTCTTGTGCTGCTCTTGTTTAAAGGTGTCACATTACAGAAATTTTACCAAATATATTGACTTTCTTTCAGCTTGATTCATCCTTGTGAATACACTGAGCCAGGAACAGCTTATTCCAGTGTGACAGCATATTATTATAAAACAATGGTGGCACATGGATTATCAATGACACATGCAAAGTGACCTAAGTATTGACTTGGATTCAGAGCACTGGGAATTCGACTTCTACTAAACAAAGAACATTTTAATATTTGTCACAAGAACTGTGCTGGTCCCCTGCTCAGTTTCCTTTTAAAGAAGATAAACCTAAGAGTGCTGGTTGAGAGTTCCTCAAGCATCATCAGATCCACACAGTGAGGTAAGAACCAATACCAGCAGCCCAGAGAAACCTCTCAAGCAGCATCTGGCACATAAAAACAGATTAATTTACAATTAATGCTGCTTCTGAAAATAAAAAGAGTATTTCCAAATGACACTTTTCTAGAAAAATACCACAAAGAATAACATTGTGAGAACCTGAAAGGACTGACTGACATTATCCAATAATCACACAGCTTTAGCACAATGAGTCTATGAATCAATTAGTTGCCTCATTGATCCATTCTCAATTTTTTTGTAACCCTGTATTATTTTTAGGGGGTACAAGAACATCAAATACAGAGGAAAGTTGTAGTTGAAGACAGAGGCAAGCTTCTCAACATGCATGATTATCATCAGTATTTCCCAGAGCATTTTAACCAAATACGAGCAATTAAGCAGAAACTCAGTGGAAGAGCCAAAAATTTGCAACTTGGGCCTCATTATAGCACCACTCACTCATTAACTTTTCAAAAAAGTAGTTCAAGAATGCCTGCTTTTCCAGTTCTGTGATGAAACACCTGATATCTGCTTGCTCTGGCTGTTTTCCCAGTTATCCCTGTTTTAGCATGCAACTGTACCATGAAAGCTTTCCAAAATGTAATTCCTATTCTTTCAGTTGTGAAATAAAGGCAGCCACACTTGAGAAAAGAAGGAAACTGTAGTCTCAAAGAAAAACTACATCTGTTTTCACATCAGCAACTCTGCTGAAGCTGCAAGTATTTAATTCAGGTATGTTGATTGTATCCCTGCAAAGGGCTGGAGTGAATGAGGACAGATGGCCAGGACAACACTGTCTCCTCCAGCTCACATTCAGGATCAGAGCCAGTTGTGTTTGGGGGGAAGGAGGAGGGAGCTATTAACCTCAGAAATGCAGATTTGTACCAGGCTTTGTTCAAATTAATACAGAATCTTGGCTATGCCATTGTGAGAACTTTAGAACAGACCCTTAATGTCACTATTGATCCTGTACAAAGTCAGGAAGGGTTAAATTAAATGGAATCCACAGTTTCACACAGAACCTCAACTGAAATAGTTTGTGCAGCTCAAGGAACAAAAATCCTTTATGCCATTGTGTCAAGGGAAAAAATACTAACTTTAAAACCAATTATTAACAAAGTTTCAAAAAAAAGGAACAACTTGTACAAAGTCTCGCTGGAGAAAACTGAAGTTTCACGTAACTCTTTGATGCCCAGATCCAGGAGTTGGGCACTACCCTAGGGTAACACCTCGATAATCCCATGAAGAATAACCCCTCCAGGAGTCCTGCACCAACGATTTTCTTCCAGATCAGGAAATTCTGAAACCCTGCCCAAAGTTTCAGCTGGAATCCGAAGCCAAGGAGCTGCATAATGAGGAACTGGGAGGGATTAATCCCGTAAGGAAAGCCTGGTGACGCATCTGTTGCGGGCAGCAGAAAGGAGCTGCTGCCATTTCATTCCTGCTCCAGGTTCTCCGCAGTCTCAAGGCTGGCGGGCTCATAACTATGAAAGGAAAAAGGCACAAGCCCGAGCACGTCCCTTGTCCCACCAGGAGAAGGGGGAGGGTTAATAATCACGTCCAGCCGCCATTTTCTGAGCAGAGCAGGAAGACATGTTGGAACAAAAAAAAAAAAAAAAAAAAAAAAGAGAGAGAGAGAGAGGCAACAAAAGAAAGCAGCCATTTCCAGGGCCGGTTCCCAACTCTCTGCCTCTCGGAGAAAAAGCTTCCTCACACTTTGTTCTAATGGCTACAAGAATTTCTCGCTGGGTGTCTCGCTCTCCCCCATGAAGCCAGCAGCCCTTCGGGAGGAACCCAGCGAGTTGGAGAGCTTGGAATGGAGCGTTTCCCCCCTTTATCAGCTCCAGTCCCGCACGGATACATTTCTTTTCGTGGTGGTGCCCTGCCTCACACTAAAAACTATAAAACAACTGCCAATATATAGCAATAAGCATGACCAAAGAAGTCATAGCAGCAACACAGAAACGCCACGGGCACACACGGCTGATTCCTACCGTATATGTGGGATGCCAACTCCTCCCTGCAGGATCTTGTACAGTTTGCTTTCATAGAGCAGCTGGGGGTGCCGAGCCTTCTGAGACTCCAACTTCACAGCAACTTCCTGCAGTGAGAGGGAACAAGGAGTCAGGGCAGAGCGTCCACCGAGCACTGAGGTTTAGGGGGCACAGCACTTCCACATCCCCCACACACCCCCGATGCAAACGCTTTCGGGTATATATTTATTTATTTCCGAGCTCGACGTGCTGCATTTTGTGGCGTCTTCAAATAAAATCCACATCGCGGCGATTTGTACAAAGATATCCATCCCGGGTCACGCATTTGAGCTAGAGCTGTGGAGTCTTCAGAACCACTTAAGTGAGGAAGAACATACGTGGGTGTTTCTTCTTTACAGCTCAGAGCCGTGAGGGGGAGGAAGAAAAGAAAAAAACAACCCAAAGGAAAAGCTGGAAAAACAGGGGAATCTTCTTTGTTTCTATTAGTGTTGGTGAAACGAGATACAAAGTGTTCCCCAGCTGAGGCAGAGGAGGAGATGAATGGCGGGCGAGGGACGACGACTTTGGCCGCTCACAAAACACAAATACGTTAAAATATGTTTTCCCACAATGGTTTTCGCCTCCTTTCGCCTCTCCCGAGCGCTGGGTGGGGGAGCCCACGACCGCAGGGCTCGGCTGTGGAAGGGGCAGCGAGGAAGACCCTCGGTGGGGAGGGGTGGGGAATGAACCTCTCGCAGAGAGACGGGGGAAGGAAGACCCTCGGGGGGAAGGGAAGACCCCCACCCCCGAGACACGGAGGGCACAGCCGGGGGCAGGTGGGGCTCGGGGTGGCCATGGCTGGTGCCCCGGGGGAATCTGAGGGGGGGACTGCGAGCGGCCCTTACCTCCCCGTTGGTGATGTTGATCGCCAAATAGATGTCCCCGAAGGAGCCCGACCCGATCTTCCGCACCAGCTTGTATTTGCCTCCGACAATGAACTCGGCCTTGGAGCCGCTGCTGCTCGCCATGGCGAGGGGCGGCTCTCGGGCCCTCCCGGCCGGCTCGGCGAGACAACGAGGGCTCTACGGCCGCCCCTGAGAAGTGGAAAGGGGCTGGAAT
>VZTN01035826.1:387456-428646 GCA_013400515.1 Erpornis zantholeuca | reverse complement strand
CACCGCGCGGGGCACGCTGGGAGCGGGGCGGGGCGGGGCCGCGCTAACCACGCCTCTCGCGATTCTTCGCCAATCACCGCTCCCTCTCGGCGCCCCGCCCACCGGGCAGGGGCGGTGATTGGGCGCGCGGTGGGCGTGCGCGTGCGTACAGCGCCATGCCGCGAGTCCGGGCGGAAGAGGGCGGGGACAGCGGACGTGCCCTCAGTCGCTCTTAAAGGGGCAGGCGGGCAGAGCGGGCGGGGATCTGTGAGAGGGGTCTGTGAGAGGGGTCTGAGAGGGGACCGAGAGGGGACCGGCGGGTCCGCGATAGGGACAGGGGCTAGGTCAGCCAGTCTTGTGGTGCCACCCCTCACATGGGGCTGTTCCCAGGCTCTTCTCGAAAGCCAGGCCGCAACCTCTGTGTGTGTGTTAATGGGCTGGTTTGTGGATAAATAAATTCACAACAACTTCGTACCGTGGAGGTGTCCAAGGAACCACTGGACGTGGCACTCGGTGCTTCGGCCTGGATCACAAGGTGGGGATCGGTCACAGGTTGGACTCGATGATCTGGGAGACCTTTTCCATCTTGGGTGATCCTGGCATGTTGTGATTCTTTCCGTGAGGGTGGCACAACGCTGCCCAAGGCTGCTGTGTAGTCTCCCATTCCGGAGACATCCCAAACCCACCTGGACGTGGTACTGCTTCCCCTGTTCCAATTCTGGACATCTCCAGAGGTCCCTTCCAACAGTAACAAATGTGTAATTCCTTGAAATCCACCACCTCCTTTCCCCAGGCCGTGTGTGTGTGTGGGGATCGTGGGGCTGAGCTGTTCTCACTCCTCACACACTGTTCTCCATCACCCTTCCCTGCTCGACAATTCCCCCCTCACCCCGGGCCTGTTGCCATGCACAGCAAGGCAGCTCCTGGGTTATCCCTCTGATGCCTTTCCCTGGTCTTAAAATTAAAACCAAAACACAGTTTATGGGGAAAAGGGGTTTTTACCTCAGTGTTTATTTTGGGATCCTGGGGTAAAGCCATTCATCCAGGTGGAATGCCCTGAAAATGCACGCACACCCCTCACACCAAAATACACACAATTATAGGCCTTGAAAAATTAACATATTAATCAAAAATTCTTCAGTGAGAGGCTTGAGTGAACTCCCCGTTCTGAGGAACTTTCCCCTTGGATGGGCTTATTTTAGTTTACAAAAATATGTTTTGGAGAGGACTTTGGTGTCTGGGGTTTCTAGATGGTTTGGTTTCTTGGTTCAAAGCTAAAGTGCGTTTTAGTTATTAGATTTGGAAAGTTATGAGTATGCAGGCTAAGAGCACTAAGAATACATAAAACTAAATAAAAGACTATATAAGAAGGGTAGGAAAAAAAAAAGGCAAAAACCATTCTGGCATCACCTGCAGCTGGGGGTCCAGGAGCAGCCCGTGACCCCCTGACAAGGACACCGCGAGCACAACCACCCATGAGGGCCACATCCCGTGTCCCTGCACCCTGCACGTGGCCCTCACACCCGGCTCTCTCCTAGCCAGGGTCACCCTGACCCTGCACCTCCAGGAGCTGCTTCTTGCTGCTCGTCAGCAGTGAAATCTCCTCCGTTGCCCCCTCGCTCGCTCTCTGTGAGTTTTCCCTTTGCAGGAACACACCAAACTGTGAATTCCCGGTGACTCATCGTCACTCGCTGTCACAGCGGCGGCTTCTGCCGTGCAAGGCTGCATTTGGGAAATGATTCAGTCTGCAGGAGAGAGAAAGCTCCTCCAGTAATGTAGCTCATGGAAGTAAGAAGGAAAGCCTACTCAGGGTGTCTGCTCTGAAGGCAGGCAGGCAGAAACTGCTTCCCGGCTTGCCTGGTGCACCCAAAGCCATGGAAATAATAAAAATATGGATTTAAAGACCGGTCTCTGCACAGATTTTTATTTTAATAGCTGACTGCTTTGGAGAAAAGTGAGATTGAGAGGTCCAGGTTAGGACATATCAGTAGGATATGAAGGTGGAGGAGTTCTCTCACAGAACAGCATCCACACGGTGGAAGAAGCTCTTCTTGCACTCACCATGTTGCTTTCTAGCTTGGTAAAAACTCTTTCTGCCTGCACAAGTGCAAAAGAGCCCTGGCTTGTGTCCATCTGGCTGTGAGGCAGGAAGGGAAATCTGTGATTTTCCCAAGTTTCTTCCTGTGGTGGACTCAGTGAGCTCCAGATGACTCCACAGTGAGAGACCAGGAGGATCGGAGAGGGAGGATTGGCACTCAGCAATGCCCTGCACAGCAAATATCATCTCCAAGCTCCCCTTGTGTCTCAGGGAGCTTAAATCCATGCTTTTACTACATCTCTCTCTGCGTCTCCGATGAAAAAACTGAAAATGCAAATGACTTAAAATCAGCCAGATGCACCAGAAGGAAAACGATGCTCCGAGAACGAGCTGGCCTCCAACTCATTCCCACCTCGGCTCTGTCAGGGAGCATTTGTGCAGGCAAGAATATCCGCACTCTTGTCACTCACAGGGATTGTGGATCTTGTGTGTGGGGGATCTGGGATGCATCACACACTCCTTCAGGGGGCTGGAGCTTCGAGGGCAAATGAGGTATCTTTGAACATCACGCCCGTTCCCGAAAGCAGAGCCCCCGTGTCCTCAGGTGCCCCCTGTGATTTGCAGCCAGCTCAGGGCTGATGTGCCTCTGTCGGCCTTTGGGGTTGTATTTAATGGTTGCTCTGGATGGGGTTTGAGCAGTTGGGAGGCGTTTAGGCTTGAGTCACGTATCCTTGGAGGAGCTGGAAAAACAGGTCTGGAGCTCCTGGCCCAGGAAAGAGCCCCGTGTGCCTGGGTATGCAGGAGAGCTGGATCTGCTGGGCTAGGCAATGCTGCCACCTCCTGCCTGCCGGGGACAGCTCTGTGTCCTGGGGACAGCTCTGTGTCCAGAGATTGGATGTCAAATTCCCATTAAACAGCACTGGAAGTGTAAGTTGGGAGGGGAATTTCAGGCTGAGCAGACCCGAGGTCTCACTGCTGCTCGTACAGGGTGGTCTCACACCTTCATCCTCTTTCCCTCCTGCTCACCCCTTCCACCACCCTGCTCTGGCAGCTCGTCAGACCCTCCACCGTCAGCCCAGCCCTCCAAACTGAGAGAGAATTTTCCAAATGGTTTCTCCTGGTGCTTTCTCTGGGTTAATGTTCTGCCAGGCTGGTGACTCCGATGGAGCTCCAGGGGACAGTGCAAGGGTTGTCCCATGCTGGCAGCGATGTGGCAGAACAACAGACAGGAGGTGTCAGATGGAAAACTGAAGGAACATCCCCCACTGGGTGGAAAGGAGCTCTGCAGACACCAGGAGAGAGCATGAGAATCTATGAATTCCCTGACAGGGAGAACACCAACCTCCCACCCATTATTATTTTTCCACATCTTTCAGGGCCGCTGAGACAATGAAAACATCTTTATATCTGCATCACTTGAGAGAGTGAAAGGGATAAATCCTCTCTCTTCCCTTTCCAAAAGGCAGGCCAGAAGTCCTGCTGTATGACCAAGCCTCCAGTGTGAGCAGCCCAAGGTCTGATCTGCTCTCTGAACCCTTTATTTTCTCAGAGAGATGGAGAACCCAGAGCAGTTTTACCCCATTTTCCGTGTAAGTGGACAAAACCCAGGTGCAGATGGAAGCAAGACACCACCATGGGGTGTCACTGAGTCCTGGGCTGCCAAAATCACCTCAGAATCCCTTTGCTCTTTGCCAGGAGGGGGCAAGTGAGCTGCTGGCACGACCGAGGGATGTGTGTTCAGGCAGATCTGGTGGCAGCTTTGCAGTCCCAGCAGGTCCTGGGCTGGGACACCCTGTCTGCTCTGGCATCTGCCCACACCTCACACCAGCAGCGTGTCCTTCACACAGGGACCTCTGCCCTCCCTCCTGAGCCCCTGCCTTCAGCTTTGAGCTGACCTCAGCTCATCCTCCACGCAGCTATTTTTAGCAGAGCTTATGGTGTTTGGGAAAACGGCTGGAGAGGAGCAGCTTGTGCCAGCAGGAACCAAACCAGGCTTGTTCTGGGACCCTGTGTGAGGCAGCTTACCTTTGGCCACTCCTGCCCGAGGACAGGTGGCTTTGCCAGCCACCTGGGCAAACCCTCCTGTCCCTCGGGTGCCTCTTGCAGAGCAGGGTGGCATGGGGCTCACCAGAGCACCACAGCATGGCAGGAGGGATCCAGTCCCTCCACATTCCTTGGACAATGTCCTGCCTGACACCCACCCACACCAAGGGCACCCAGAGGCGCCAGAGAGGTGCTGCTGGCCACCCCTGGCAGAGCCACTTGTCCCTGCCCTCCTGTGGCTCCCTCCCCTGCACTGGCTCAGGGCTGTGGGGAGGCAGCCCAGGGAACTGCTCCAGGTTGAAAATAACTCCGTTTTTCCGGAACAGTCTGACACTGGCAGCCTTTGCCAGGCTGGATCTCAGTGCAAAGCTTCAATGCCAGTGCTGGCACGAGGCAAGAGGCACCATTATTTTTGGCAAGGGCGCCTGCTTTAAGTGTTTGCACGCAACCCTCAGAAAGTTGTCAGCCCCTGTAGTTACAGCCAGCACAGGCGATGCCTTTTTGCCTCGGCAGGGATGTGAGCAGCCATGAAATCATGGGATTTCATCTCCAGCACTGCTGAGGGGGAGAACAGGAGGGCTGAGGCTGGGATAAAATTCCCCCAAATAATGCCAAACCTTTATAGTTGACCTCATCATGTCTCCAGGCAGGTCCCAGCATCCACAGCCACCGTGCCTTGCTTGTCCTCCAGAAGGGAAAGGACACAACAGGCCCTGGAGATGGGACAGAGGCTGGAGCAGGCTGGGACAGAGGCACACATTTGATTCTTGCAGTGCTTGGATTGAACCAAAGGTGTTTGTTTGTGTCCAGGGAGAAGGTGTCCATGAGCCAACAGTGCCACTTCCAAACCTTGTAAGATGTTAGAGGGGAATTCTGCAGTCTGGGATATTCTTGGCTGTTTGGAGAGAGGATTTTTAAATTTTTAAGTACTGGAGGAAAAGGGGGATTTTCAAGTAATTTGGATGATTCACAGGAAATGTTGTTAGTGCACAGCTGAAGCTCCACCAATGAACTTGTTCCCTGGAAGACTTTCCTGCAGAGCCTGTGAAGCTAAGGCCCAAACTTTCCAGTGATGTCAAGGCTGAAATTACTTCAAATGCTTGAGTGGATGCACTGGGAGGTGAGGCAAGAGACCCTGAAGAAGTCCTGGGCCAAAAAAGATGCAAATGGCAGCACAGCTGACGTGCTGCATGTCAAGTGCTGCAGAGAAGTCTTCAGCAGCAGCTTCTGTGGTGCTTTTGAATTAATTACCCTGCTGGTGTGCAGAGCTCTGGTATCTGGCAGCCGAGGCACATTTCCTCTGTGGCTGCTAAAATCAGTCAGGTTCAGATCACGGAGGTGAGTCTGCTCTAACACACAATAATTCAGCTGGTGGATGGCAGCTGCTACACCTGGGAGTGAATCTTCCTCCTAAGTACAATTGCTCGAGCCCTTTTAGGGAACACGGGGTTTATCCATGTCCTGTGCCATGGTTTAGGATGCCAGGGAGGATAAGAGGAATAAAAGCAGCTGGTGCAGTGTCTGCTGCTGGTCCCAGTGCAGGCTCTGGCTGTGCTTACTGGACATTGCTGCTCTCCAGTGGCAGGAGCCAGCTGAGCACAGTCTGTCACTGTGGTCCCATCATCCTCTTTTAGGAGTGCTCTGGATCTCTTTACACATCGGGGGAGAAATGATGTGGAGCTGGAGCAGAGGCTGAGTTCCCCTGTGAGGACATTACACTCCCTTCCATTTTTTTTTTTTTTAAGCAAGTTGCTTCCTCCCAAGATTGCATAGAAAACCTTTTTGAGAACACCCCAGAGTGTACAGGGCAGAGGCCAGGAGCTCCATCCCTCCTGGGGCTCGTTTGTAAATGTCCCTGTGATTTTTAAACATGACAATTCCTAAGCCACCCTCCTGATTTCTAAATCCTGGGTGAGAGTGGCAGCAGATAAGCTCTGCTGGGTGCTGGGTGCTGGCCCAAGGGCATGGCACTGGGAAGATACTCAGCTAAGTATCCCAGGATTTGAACTCAGGCTGGAGTAGCTGATTCCAGACAAATAGTGACTGGAAACTTGGGATTCCAGCCCCTCTGTGACCTCCCAGGGGTAAGATCCACTCGAATCTTGTCGCTTCCAGCAGCTCCCTGCAAGCCTGAGCATCTTCTCTACTCAACGGATGGGTTTTTCAGGTCATCCAAAAGCTGATGCTTGCTGAGATTAAAAAAAGCCCAACAATGGGCTGAGAGATGCTGTTTGATTATGCCTGAAATTTTTTTCTCTCCCCTCCTCCAAAGATCATCACGAGCTCCGGTTCATCTGCGTTTGGGAAGAGCACGGGGTGGAAAGTGCCAGATAAGGGGAAAGGCTCATCACATGTCATTGTCAGCACAGCACTGGAAATATCACTAACGAATCAATCAGCCTCGATGCACCAGGCCCTGCCCCACGTCCCCTGCGGAGCAGCAGCCAGGACATTTGGGTCCCACTTCAGGGCCTGAGGAGCAGAGCAAGCAGATGAAAAGGGAACGGGCTGTCCCACTCAGATGCACTTGGGAATGAGCTCTGTCAAGGGCTCCTTCACTGATGGGCCCCCAGCGAATTTCAGCACTAATGATCAGCAGCTCAGCACAGAGCAGGGCCATGGTTTGCAGTCTTGACCATGTTGGACTCTCCAGCCAATATTTAGGCACCCCAGGAATGGCTCTGTGGGGTCTCATGGGGAGCTGGGAGCTCGCCATGAACCAGACAAGGACCCTGTGGGGACAGCCGGGCTGGGGTTCTGTGACACTGAGTTCAGTTGTGGACTGAACTGCAGCTCAGGGTGTCAGAGGGACAGCCCTGGGAAGCATCTGGGTGCCTTGAAGAGCAGGGTGCTCCACAGACACCTGGAATGCAAATCTGGGAGCAGCAGCAGCTGAGGATGAACCTCCCTTGTGCTCTGCACCGGCTGCAGCTCCAGCATACACGGCACAGTCTCCCCCTGCATCATCCTCTGCTGAGGGGGAGCAGCTCCTGGCAAGGACTGGTCCCTGCTACAGAGCTGCAGGGACCAGATTTGGCTGCAGAGTGGCTTCGTGATGGGAGCACAGCTCTGCTGGTCACTGCCCCGTGCCCGGTCTCATTGGCACCGAGACTGGCTGAAAATGCAGACAGAGCTGTTTGTCACTGCGTGAGCTCTCAGAGCCACACTCCTTCCTGAGCAGCTCCTGCGGGTCTGGGAGGTGGTGGCTGATGCCTGGCACAGAAATGTCACCCAGCAAGGACACCTCACCCCAATCACAGTGCTGCTGGTCCAGTCCAAACTAGCACGTGGGGAGCAGATCAAAATCTCGTGTGACTCAGGCACAAGACTCATCACCTCTCTCCTAGGTGTCCTGTGACCCTGCCTCCAGAGGGGCACACAGTGCCCTGTGTCCCCAGAGTGTGTGGTGGCTGAGCAGTGGCTCCCCACAGCCAGCCCGTGTTCCCTGGGCTGGTGGACCTACACTTCTGGGACTGAGATCCCACCTGCCATCCCTTGAGGTGATTTTTTACTTTGAAGCTTCTCAAGAAAATTCAGACAGGTGGGACCTGCCCTTCCCTTCCCTCTGCAGAGACAGCAATGATCTCAGTGCAGAAGGGAAGGAAGGAGGGCTCTGTGTTCACACAAGGGGGGACCTGCTGCAGGAGACAGCGTTCCTTGGGTGAGGAAGCAGTGTGCCACATTCCTGGGCAGCTCGTGGTCCCTGGCTCCATCTCAGGACAAGCTGAGAGAGCCACGTGACAGCTCGCCCATCCTCTGCCTCCAGCTTTGGCCCTCAGCAGATGTTTACAGTATTCTTGTCCCAAGAATAGCCCCTGAGCTCCCCCCCGACCTCCAGCCTTAAGGAAGAGGTGGTGGTTCTTTGTGTTTAATAACCCAAAGGATTTTTCTTCCATGAATTCATCCAGTTCCTGTTTAAGTGCTTTGCATCTGTCGCATCCTGTGGCGAGGAGCTCCGTGGTTTAACTATACATTGCGTGGAGAACCACTTCCTTCTCCTTGTTCCAAACTTCCCTCCAGGTAGTTTCGTTTGGAGCTTGTACTCCTCACAGTGGTGAGTAATCGCCCTCCGTGCCCTCACACGCCTCCCAAGGCAGGGCAGATCCACATCACACCCCTCTCCCCCACCCCTTCTCCTGGCCACGGTGCCATTCCTCACGCAGAGGCTGCTGCAGAGCTTGGGGCACTCCTGCTTCCCTTCTCTGAGCTTCTTCCACATCCCTCTGGAGACAAGGGAGCGGGGAGAGCTGCAGGCAGCATCCTCAGCGTGGGCACATCACCAGCTCACACAGTGCCAGTGCTTCCTTTCTCATCCTCTGCTTCTTCCCTACTCACTTCCAGCATCCAATTTGCTGCTTTCTCTGCTCCAGGCATTTTGGAAGCACCATTTAGCAAGACCCCCAAGATTCCCTTCCTGGGAGGGGATGCACCAGTCAGAGCCCATCGCTGGGCTACCAGTGTTAGGACTGGTTTTTGTGGGTTTTCCCTGCCTTTTCCCGAGTTCCTTGGCTGCCTTGCAGTCCCACTGCTCAGGGACATGGACCCAGCAGCTCCTTGCAGCTCTGAAGAGCTCAGTGCTGGTGCCAAAAGTTATCTGCTACTCCAGATAATTTGGGGGCACACTCAATGGTTCCCCACAGGTAACATCCCTTTGCTGTGAAAAAAACCTCTTCATTTCAGCCCTCCCTTCCCTGCCTGTAACTACTGCTCTGCCCAGCAGGCTTTTCCTCTCTCCCTCCCGTGTCCCTGAGGGGCTCTGGTGGGAGGCCTGGCCGGACATCTCACAAACCAGGTTTCCTTCCCCAATCCTTGCAGGATGGCCCCGTGATCCCCCTCGGCCAAAGGCAGGCTTGGCAGAGGGTGTGAAGGCTGGTGGCTCTCCCCAGCATGGCCTGGGGAGGAGGCCTGGAGCTGGGGCTGGTGAGTCAGGGCGGCTGCAGGAGCTGGGATCTCATTAATAATGGAGGCACATTAATAATGGAGACGTCCCTCTGACACTGCAGTCGTCCTGTGGCTGGAGGGAAGAGGATGAAGCAGTGGCTGCTGACACGCAGGGGAGCTCTGCTTTCAGCAGAAGCAGGGGATGGGCACAGTGACATCAGTTGGGCACTGCCCCTTTGGCAGGGAGCTCCACATTGCCAGAGCTGGGATAACCCCACAGGTATGGGGGATTCTGAGCTGTACCTGGCACCGGGGCTGAACTGCCTGATCTCAGTGCCACCAGACCTGGGATTCCTGGCCATCATTTCGTATTCCATGGCGTGAGCTGCTGGGGTTTTTCCACAACAAACTCGTCCCCATTGAAACATCCTCCCTGCTCTGATGTGATGGGCTGGGGAGAGAAGGACATGTGGGCAACACCAGGAGCTGGCCCTGCAGCCTCTCTGCTGTTGCTGGGGCTCCAGGGACCTCTGCATCTCTCCTTCCACCTCAACTTCTTTTCATCCCTTCTGGCTTTGTTCAGCCACATCTCCATGTTTTCTCAGCCTTGGCCCCTGGCAGCCCCCCCAGTCCCAGCTCTCCAAAGCCTGTGGTGATTATTCCTCCCAAAATGAAAGGGGACCCAGGCATTAGGCTGCCCACGTGAAAAAGCTCTTAGCCATGAACTTCCCCAGCCTGTAGCACAAAGCTCAGCCCTGCCCTCCTTCCCAGCAGAGCCTGGAGCTGGTGACCTGCGAGGTCTTTGCTTTAGGTGTCCTCACCATGCTCTGAGACCCAGCTGAGCCCCCTGGGCTGGGCTTCTGCCTCCAGCAGTGAAACAAGCACCCAGTGGTCCTCCCTGTGGCAGAGACACGAGCCCTGCCACGGCACAGGCATTCCTGGGTGCGTCAGTGGAAAAAGGGATGGGGAGATTGCACAGGGACCGCCTTGGCAGCCTGAGGGGGCTCTCGCCTCCTTGCCACCCCTCATTTCTCTCTGCAGCAAGAGAAGTCAGCTCCTGCAGTTCCTCCTGCGCACGCAGCAGCTCCTGCTGCCACTCCGGAATAACCACTCCTGCAGGAATTTGCCTGGAGGAGCTGGTGGGACTCCAGAGGTGTCTGATCCCAAAGGAGAAGGCAACTCTTGAGGGAATGCACCTCTGCTCGGCTTCTCACACCCTCGCTTTGAGCAGGAGAGCGGCAGTACCCGGGGGTGGCTGTGGGCAGGGGGTGCCCGGGGTGCCCACAGGGAGGAGGAGGAGGAGGAGCTCACGTGGAGCTCCAGCTCTGAGGGTGGGTGGTTGTGATGACACGGCAGGAGCAGAAATCCTACCAAGTCAGGCAGGGAGGAGATGTTGTTTGGATCAGTGGAAATGAGTAATCAGCAGAAACCACCAGAATTTTCTGAGCTCCTCTTACTTTTCTCATGTCTTGTTACCTCCTTGCTGCAGGCAGAGGGTTTGCAGCAGGGTGCCCTGTGGGATGCTGTGGGCAAGGAGTGCTGTCACTGGCACTGCCCCGTGGTGGGGTGTGGGTGGCCCTGTCTGGGCCTGGAGACATCTGTCTTTCCCCCCAGAGCTGCAGGAGGCTGCAGACACCTCTACCTCTCCCTGCATTCCTGCCCAGGTGCCCATGGACTGTGCCCACCTCTGCATCCTCCACGCTGGTCCTGAGAGCACAGGTTCCTCTGTCAGGGCAGAAACATGGATATCTCGGAATTCAGTGCCCCCAGAAACCCCTGGCTTTCTCCTTGAGCTGTTGTCACCACCAGCTGCCTCAGCTGGCAATAGGGACTTGGGATAAGTCCTGGGAGAAAAACAGAGATCTTGGGGTAGGAAAAGCAAAGCAAGGCAGCAGAGGGGAGAGGGAAGGAGCACAGAGGCTGGTGGGTGTGAAGCTTCAACCACACAAACCTGGACATGGGAGGCTTGTGCTGCTGTAGCCTCGGAGAGGCCAAGAGGGGCTGAAGCCTCCTCCATGGAGGCCTGTGCAAGACCCATAAATAACCCTCTCAGGAATAAAGAGCTGACTCTTCATTTATTCTGCCCAGATCAAATCCTTTCTGCTTATTTTTAGGCTGTGCTCTGCCTCGTGGTGCAGGCACGTGGCTGGAGGCTGCAGCTCCATCCAGACCCCTGGAGCTGACACCATTCCCACCTGCCAGGGAGTACCTGGACAGGATCATCCTAAGCAGGCAGGCACAGCCCTCCTTCCCTCTTAGGCACATGAACTGGTAAGGGAAGAAGGAAGAGGAAGGAATGACATCTCAGTGGTTTTTCAGGATCTGCTCATGCTGGTGGCGAGCTCAGAAGAATGAAAACCTTTAATTTCACAGGTTTTTTCCCTGCTTTCCAGTGGCTGGAGCTGCCCTGCCTTGCACAGGGCAGTGGGGCTGCAGGCAAAGTCCACTTCCTAGCCCTGCCGTGAGGGAGGAAGTTTTGTGACTAGGACGCACCTGTGAGCACATTCTTGAGCTGCTGTTTTCCTCCCCATGTTTTCCTTTCCATCGTGAACGGCTGATAACAGCCTGCGGTCACCAGGTCCTTTCTGGACGGGAAAGAAATCCAAGGAACAGTAAGAATGGAAGAGATTAAATAGAGGAAATGTAACTTTCCTGTACAAACCTGCTGCTGGGAGAGGAGCCCCCGCCTGCTGTTATTAGGCAGAGCCTGAACTGCCATGCTTTGCACGGCTGGGAGCTGTGTTTGTTTTCTGAGCAAGCCCTGTTTAACTCAAAGCTTGTCTGGAGCGTTCCCAGAGAGCCCCCTGATGGCTTTAGCTTTCATCCTGATATCCTGAGCGTTAATGTTTGGATGAGCTGGGAAAAGGCAAAACAGCAAAAGGCTTTGCAGGAGCCAGCAGGTTCAGGGTGGGATGTAGGGTGGAAATAACCCCTTTCCTTCTGCCTGGATGTTCCTGCTTCCCATCCACCTCCCTCTTCCTGAGGCTTTCACCACATCCTATTTTGAACCAGAGACAGAACCACCATCAGGTGTTTCTCCAGCCCCTGGACTGAGGCCGTGCTCATCACACAGGGAGTGTCACAGGGGATCTCATCCCACCAGCCTCCTGGGGTTGGTTGTTTTCATTAAATACTGCCAGAAAAAGGTTGGCAGAGTGCTCCTGTTGTGGCAAAGGGTATTGAAGAGGGCTGGGCAATGCTGTGGAGGTGGCTCACCCTTGCATTTTGAGCCAGTTTTGCAATGGGGTTGCACAAAGCCCGCTCTGCTGCAGGAGAAGCCAGTCCTGCCTGACTCCACGGACAGTCCCCCCCGTGATCCCACACACGGTCCCACGGGAGATCCCAGCCCCTGCCACGGCTGGCCAGGTTTGTGTTGGCAGGGTGGGAGCACACCCAGCAGCGTGCCAGGGGACAGCCCACCCTGCTGGAACATTCCAGCTTGGCTTTGCCTGAGCACAACCCTGGGACTCAAACACTTGTGCCTGACCAGCCGGCGCCTGTTTGTTTTCCTCGTGTAAGGAGAGCCGGGCCAGGGCAGCCAGGCTGTTGTCACACCTCCTGGGGAGCGCTGGAGTGGTGACAGCGCTGTCACACTGCTCCCTGAGCCACCCAAGCCATGGGAGTGGAGCCGCAGCCCCATCTTAGGGCTGGGTGCCAGCGGCAGGGCGGGAAGGAAAGAGCTCGTGCTGGGAAAAGGAGCTGTCAGGAAGGAGGACCAGCCCATCCTGAAAGGAACTCGCTGGAGCCAGGCTATCCAGCCTCTGAAAAACCGGACTGGAATGGGAAATATGCCTGAGGGAACACCCGTGGTGTGAGCTGGTCGGGGAGGAGCCGGGGCTGGTGATGCTGGTCCTGCCCGTGGGATGAAGGTGCTGGGAGAGGAGGGAGCTCTGCCCTGCCGGGATTCCCTCGGCAGCCACTGGAGCGTGGTTCCTGTCCTGCATCACCCACAATGTGCTGATGGGAGCAAAGCACCTGTGGTGTGTCCGGATGGCTTTGTTGGCTGTGGCAGTAAGGACTGCCCAAGGATGGGGCTGAGAACTCCCGATGGTGGAGCAAGGCCAGCCTAAAGGGCCTTTTTCTCCTTCAAAAAGCACCTGGGCAAGGACTGAACCCCTGCTGGCACCTGCAAGGGAGGAAGGACACGTGTGTGCCCAAGGCCACAGCCAGGTAATGCCCTCGCTGCCCAGCCGTGTGTGGGTCCCTCCTGTGGCCTCGTCACTCCCTAAGCCCATGGGGACAGCCTGGGAACAAATCTCCTGGGGTGGCTCTACCCCAGCCACCCACCCAGCCAGTTTCATGAGCTTTGCCTCTCCGTGGGCAGGATGGGATGCAGGCAGGGCAGGCAGGAGGACAGGATGGTCTTTGTGGCACCAGCACTGGGTGGGAGCCAGTGGAGCAAGTGCATGTGGGTTCCTCTGCTACCCTGTCCAGCCCACACCAGAAAGGGTCCCACAAAGGGACCCAGCGGGAAGGGCTGGAAGTTCCAGAGAGCTTGTCCTGGCCCACGGGGAGTTTTGGATCCAGTAACAGGCACTGCCTGTGACCTGCATGAGTCACTGAAAGACTGAGAGTCCTTTTTCAGTGACACTTTTGGCACACTGCGGGTCAGCCTGGAAAAACCCCGGTGCTGCTATCCCCTCCCTGCGGTCAGGACAAGGCATCAGCCTCTCTCTTCTCAATAGCTTGTTTATAAGGATGCAAACACCTCACCAAGCAAAAAAAACCAACTTCATGCCAAGTAGCCGCTGGTTCCCCATGCCCTAATCTTAGCAAGAGCTTCCTCGGTTATATTTTCATTTCTGTTTTCTCTGCCCCCGTTCCCGTGCCCGAGCAGCTGGTCAGGGACGGCAGAGCAGAGGGGCAGTGCCGGGGACATGCCTGACCTTGGGATAACAAGTCGGGAATCCCGTGAGTTTGCGGATGGGCTGTGGGAACACCAGGGCATCACCGGGGCTGCACATCGGAGCCACAACAAGGCCACCGGGGACCTGCTGGTGTTATTCACGGCAGGCGGTGTGTCCCCCGCTCTCCCGGCGTGTCCCCTGCCGGCACAGCGCACCGGGGGTGGGATGGAGCGGGGGACACGGGGAGAGCTGCAGCCGGGAGCCGATACAGACCGGGGGATCGGCTGTTCTGGCGGATGGGAGCCCGTCCCGGGTGCCGGTGGCCCGAGTGCCGGCGGGGGCGGTGCGCTCGGGGCCAGCCGGTGCCAGCNCTCCGCAGGTGAGAGCCGGCCCGGGGCTTTCGGGGGGCAGGGGCGAGGCTGGGCTGGCTGAGGAGCGGGGGTGACACCCCTGGGTGCGGGGGGAGCTGCGGGCCGGGAACCGGAGTCCCTTTTTCGTGGATGTCGGGGAGGGCCGGGCCGGTGTCCGCGTTACGGACAGGGATGTTCGGAGCCCCCCGCTAAGGACAGGGATGGCCGGAGCCCTCTCGTTACGTACAGGCGTGTTTGGAACCCCCTCCGTTACGGACAGGGATGCTCAAAGCCCCCCCGTTATGGACAGGGATGGCCGGAGCCCTCTCGTTACGTACAGGCGTGTTTGGAACCCCCTCCGTTACGGACAGGGATGTTCGGAGCCCCCCGTTAAGGACAGGGATGCCCGGAGCCCCCCCGGTATGGACAGGGATGCTGGTAGCCACGAGGCAGCAGTGACAGCTCAGATGCGGGAAGCTGCCTGGGAGGGGGGGCTGGGAAAACGAAAGCTGCTCCTGCGCTCTCTGCCTGCTCCAACGCTGCCCAGAAATGTGGCGTTTTAGTTTTGCACAATTCCCTTGTCCCACCGAGATCTCAGGCCAGGGGGGTGAGGGGAGGCAGTGAGGTTTCCCCAGCCTGGGAAACCCCCCCAGAGCAGCTCTGTGCTCTGGGGATGCTGCTGCAGGGAGCAGGGACACCCCAAGGCTGGCATCCCCGGAGCTGCAGGGCACCCCTCCAGGGCTCGGGGGGAAATCTTGGAGCAGGGCTTTCCTTGCAACTCTTCCTCCGAATAAGGATTTTGCTGTCACCCCAGGCAGGGGATACTGGGTTTGTCCAACAGTCCTTGATGGGAATCCTTCGGCCTGGACACCTCGGGAGCACCCAGAAGGGTGCAGAAAAGTCTCCTCCTCCCCCTGCCCCATGGCGCCAATGCCATGCCACAGGCAGGGGCGGCAGGCAGATCCCAGAGGGCAGGGATGACAGCTGGCAGGGTGACGTACCCCTGCCAGGCAGGTGGAGGTGCAATGCCATCTCACTTGGCTTGCTGTGCCAAGCCCAGCTCTCCTCCAGCGCAGCTGCGGGCATGTGCCAGGAGGGGACAGTGGCCATGCCCACAGCTCACAGCTGCATCTTGTCAGCTGGACCCGGTGGGAACAGGGAGAGGGGCAGCAGAAGTGGGCACCTGGCGTGCTGCAGTCCGGCTGTGGAGGTTGGTGCTGGCTGAGCAGGGCAAAGCCTGTGCTGCTGCTTGTGCCATCTGCCTTTAATCCTGCCAGGCCACCTCTGCCTTGCTTTTGCTCTTCAGCTCCTCCTCTGCAGGCAGGCAAGAGGCCTGGCAGCATTCCTGCCCCGGCCGGGTTCTGGATCCAGCCCAGCTGTGCCGCTGTGGGCTGTGCCATGCCTTTCTCTCTCTCTCTCAAGGCCTTCCTGCCAGGAGCCAAGCACTGCTTATGGTGCTCTGGGAGCTGCTCCATCCTCGCTGGTATCAGTTAGAGCAGGGCATGTTTCCTGAGAAGAAAACCTCAGGAGTCAGCTCAGATTTTCCATGGCAGGGAGGAAAGGGGAGCGTGCTGTGCCACGCAGGGCACTGGCATTGCGTACCAGGGGCCACCAGTGCGTCTGGCAGAGGCATCACCAGCTCTGCCCACTTCTCCCCCCATTCCAGTGGCTTTTAAAGCATCTCTTGCTGTCACAGAAACATCTCTTGTTCGAGCACTGCAGAACCACCCTTTGTACTTTGAACAGGACTCTTGAATGCCAGGCAAGGCGCCAGGCGCTGGCAGCCAAGGCAGGGAGGGAACAACTAGCCCCGGCAGCAAGGAGCTGAAGTGGAGGTGGCAAACCCTGGGGACCGATCTCTGCACAGTCCCAGTGCTGGGTGGCAGCTGCCAGGCCCCTGCTGGCACCTGGGGGCTCCCTTGCCTGCACCCCAGCCCCACACGTGTGCGTGGCAAGTCCCTGCCTGCCACCCGTGGGTGTCTGCAGCCAGCCTGCTCCTGCCCCCCAGCTCTGTGTGGTTTTATGGAGTGTCATCTGTGCCGTGCTTGTAAAAGCAGATGGGTTGAGTCTCCCTGGGGATGTCCTGCGGGGTGCCCCAGGCGCACGGGCACTGAGCTGGGTTGGGCACTCGAGCACCAGTCCCAGGGCTGTGTTTGCCACCCTGCAGTGTCCCGCTGAGATGGCAGAGCCCGGCGCTGAGGATGCAGCCGAGGCTGAGGAGGCTGTCTATGAGGTGCTGCCCTGTGACAGGACGGAGCTGAGCCAGCGCCTGGCCCTGGAGGAGCTCATCACCACCGAGGCCAGCTACGTCCACAACATCCAGCTCTGCGTGTCCGACATCCGGGCACACCTCCAGGAGAAGCAGGTGACACGGGGCACCTCCCCCTGCCCAGGGGCTGGGGACTGGAGGGCAAATCTGTTGTGAGCTGTGAGATGCCCACATCAATGCAGGGAGGTCGCCAGGTGCTCACCTTCCACCTCCCTGTGCTCCCCCCGAGCAGCCAAGCTCTGGGGTTGGGTGGGCGTTGGGTCTGAGCCAGTACAGCCATCCTGTGACTTTAACCCTGTTCTGCTTGGGAGCCCACACAGGTCTCAGCATCCCCAAAGCCTCCTGAAACAGAGCAAGCATTGCTCCAGCTGCTGGGGTGTCCCATGGGGCAGATAGAAGGTCACCAGGAGTGCCTCTAAAACACGTGGTCCATCTCTGATGTATTTGGCTTAGCCTGGGGCATCTTTGTTCCCTTCAGCTGCCTGAGCTTGACCTGGAAGGACTCTTCTCTAACACCGACGACATCCTCCATGTCTCCAGACGGTTTCTGAAGGGTCTTGAGGCCACGGCCTGCCAGGGGCGGGAGGAGCAGCTGCTCTCCATCAGTAAGTGGTGCAGTGCCAATGGCTGCCCCGTGCCCACCCATGCGTGGGGAGGGTGCCAGCCCAGCCCCCTGCCCCGACACCTCCTGCCCCTGCCTTGGCTCTGGGGAGCGCTGGTGCCACCACACCGGTGTCCAGCCACGGGGCAAGGCTGGCCTGCCCAGCCTGCAGACAGTGATGGGGACAGCACCAGCCTAGCAGGGTGCCCAGGGGGCAGAGCACTGTCCTGGCACACTTGGCATTGCTCATCTGGCTTCACCCTTCCAGCAGGCTGGGGAGAAACCTTCCTCTGAGCCCATGGGGAAGGACCCTCCTCTCCAGCCCCACTCTCCTTCCCCAGGCACCCTGTTCCAGGAGTTCAAGGAAGAGATGGAGACTGTCTACAAGATCTACTGTGCCAGCTATGACCATGCCCTGCAGCTGGTGGAGAGCTACCGCAGGGACACCCGGCTGCAGGAGGAGATCCTGGACACGCTGAATGCCACCGTGTAGGTCCCTGCTGCTGAGCCACCACCTCCCTGTGTCCCTCTTTCACTTCCTGGCTTTCCCCTTCTCTGGACGAGCTGGCTGCATGGATCTGTGTCACCAGGCTGGGTGGCATAGCATGGCCACCACCTTTGTGGCATTTCCTGGTGTAATCCCTGGCAGCCTGTCCTGGACTCTTGGGGCCACTTGGTGCACCCCAAAATAAGGGATTGGTGGCATCCACAGCTGCTGCCTCCCCCAGGGAGGGCACACGCTCCCCACACTGACCAGAGAGACACAGACTGGCCCCAGGGGACCTTCCAAACCCCTCCTGAACTACCAGGGGGTGACAAACACTGTCAGAGCCAGGCACAGCAGGAGTGGCGATGGAAGAGCTCCTGGGATGTGTTTCTTAGGGCGCTGGTGATGTGAACCCCAAAAGAGAGATGCCTTCCCTGTGGGTGGAAAGGGAGGCACTTTGCCAGCTCCCTCCCTCCCTGCTGCCCACGGAGCAGGCACTGATCCTGTGTCCCACAGCTGGACAAGCACAGCACTGTTCAGGGAGGCAGGACACCCACCCAGGGCTGGCCCTGCCCTCAGGGCTGGCAGGGACAGTGTCCCCCCGCAGCTGCAGGGGTGCAGGAGTGCACAATCAGAAATGCCCCATGCCTTCTGGGCTGCTCTCTCCCAAAACACCCCCAGAGAAGGTGTGGAGGGCAGCAGGGCAGGCAGGCAGCCCTGCACAGGGACCCTGAGCGAGTCCCCTCTCCATCAGGCCTCACACGGGCGCTTCAGACCTCAGCTTCTTCCTGGTGATGCCGGTGCAGAGGGTCACCAAATACCCTCTGCTGCTGGGGAAGATCCTGGAGAACACCCCGAGCAGTGCCAGTGCCCACTCAGCCCTGGAGGCAGCAGCTCGTGCCATGGCCCAGGTCAATGCCAACATCAACGAGTACAAGCGGCGCCGGGAAGTGGGTGAGTGGCCAGGGGCTTGGTGCAGGTGGTGGGCACAGCACCCAGCCCGACCCCAGCAGTCTCCTGGGCACTAATTCCCACTCAAATCAGTTCAAAGCTCTGCTGCTCTCCACCTAATCCTGCCCGGTAGAGCTGCAGGCTCCTGGAACTCTCCTGGAACTGCTCTGGTCCTGTCAATGCCACTCTGGGCAGCACATGAAGGCTGCAGGAGCAGGGTGGCATGGAGGGGCCTGAGGACAAAACCAGTCTGCCCACATTCCTGGGGCTGGGGAATGAGGAATAACAGTCCTGCCCTTGGGATAGGAGAAATCAGGCTCCCCACAGATGGCAGCTCACCCTTCTTTTTGGTTTTCCTTGTCCTTTCCTTCTTTGATGTGGCTCGTGCTCATCCTGTTGATCAGCCCCCGTGCTGTTCACCTTCGTTGCCTGCTCAGCCATGAAACCTCCTCTTTCTGATCTCTTTTCCCTCTCTTTTGTGTCCTCCCACCTGGGGCAGCAACCAAATACAACAAGGCCGAGCACCTGACGCTGCGGGACCGCCTGGCACGCCTCAACACCCACTCCATCGCCAAGAAAACCACGCGCCTCAGCCGGCTCCTCATGCACGAGGCTGGCATCGTGGCCAAGGTGGGCACCCCTCACTCCCTGCCTGCACCCCAGCACCTCCTGCCCCTCCTTGGGTGGTTTCTGGGGCTTTTTGCTGCTCCTGAAGTGCCTCGATAGCATTAATGGGGGCCGGCATGGGGTGGGTGGCTGATGCTGCCTCCGGTCCTCCATCACCCCGAGGAGCAGTGGGACAGGAGGGGTGCAGGGACACACCTCACTCCCCACCCCAGAGCATCGCAGGGCAGCACTTTGGCCCCCAAAAGTGCTGCCTTACAGGATCCTCGAGCCCCCCAGCAAAAGGAAAGACACTCCAGTGTTCCCCAGCACCACGACCACACCAAAAGCCCTGTTGCTGCCTGCACCCCTGCACCAATGTTTTGAACCTTTTCCAGATTCATGGAGCCCCTCAGGGTCTCTCCTGCCTCTCCCCATCCCTGTGAGCCTCAGGCAGGTGCCCCAGTGCTGTTTCAGCCCCCAGCAATGGGCACCAGCCCTGCCCACACTGGTGACAAGCTGCCCCTTGCCTTGCAGACAGAGGACAAGGAATATGACAACCTGGAAGAGAAGTTCCAGTGTGTGGCATCCAGCGTGGCCTCACTGAAGGAGAATGTGGCATCCTACCTGGGCCATTTAGAGGTAAAACCTTGACTCCAGGACCCTGGAGCAGTTCCTTGGGATTGTGGAATGCTTGCAAGCCCTGTGGAAAGCAGTGGCTCTTGGGGAGGTTCAGGGATTTGCAGCTCAGCTGAAGTGTGCTGTTGCACACCATCCCAGGATTGCTCAGGTCCAGGGGAGTTTAAACCAAAGCTGAGGCTTTGACAACACTGGCTGAGCTGGTGCCATTTGAGAATAATCTGTCCTTACACTTATCATTATTTCAAGGTCTGAAATGATTGAAAAGGCCGGGTGCTGTTCAGCCCGGGAATTCTTGCTTTAATAATGTGTACGAGGCAGAAATGTCCCCAGATCAGCCCTGACAACAAATTTCCCTTCTGAAATCACCTGGGTCAGCAGCTGCTACGATTTTCTCATGGAAATCCCTTGGGGCATCTGAGGGAAATGAAAAGTCTGAGTGCTGGCAGAACACACAATCCCCAGACACAGCATTACCAGGAAAGCCTCGGGAGATGGCCGAGGGGTTCAGCAGCAATTCCAGGGCAGGATAAGATTGACGAGGGCTGCCCACACAGGGCTGGGAAGGAGGTAAAGGACTGTGCTGCTTCCTCCCTTGCAGGCTTTCCTGCTGCCCACCCCGCACCAGAGTGACCTGCAGCTGGACGAGGGAGCTGCCCAGCACTATCGCCGCCTCTCGGAGCTCCTCCAGAGCACCGTTTTCCCCGAGTTTGTGAGTGCTCCTTCCCCGCACACCTCCTCCTGCTCTCCCACCTCCTGCCAGGGCTCAGCGGGGGCTGGCAGCCAGGAGCTGAGGGCACCCCGGTGTCCCCAGAGCCCGGCTGAGCAGGCAGAGCCAGGAGCGAGTAACAGGATCCTCCTGCAGTCCCTGAGACGTGAAGTGAGGGAGCAGCTCCAGGGAAGAAGGGAGGGCAGGGACAGAGATGTCGCTGTGGCGCATAGAATGAAAAGTCTCCGAATTCCAGAAGATCAGAAGCTTTCTCTATCCCGAGATCAATCCCTTTGTAGGGTCTTTGGCTAACAGCTACTTGATTGGTTAAATGACACATTTAGCCTCTCCACCACCACTGGGTGAGATAGGGAGAGCATATTTCGAAAACACACACAAGAAAGTAACAAACCAAGGTGAAAACAGCACCTGTTATTTTGTGAACAAGAGACACTTACAAAACCTCTATCAGTCTTTTCCTGAGAACACGAAATGCCTACAGAACTGTTCTCTTTAGAGGTAAAATGTTTTTCCTTGGGAAAATTCAGGCTTGGTGCTGGATTTCTCTAAGAAATGTCAGCCCCACACAGAGACACAAGGACAGCACAGCCCCAGGGCCCATCCAGGGCTGGGATGAGCTGCAGGGTGTGTCTGATGGGTGCATCCAGGAGCTGGGCTACCCACAGGAGACAGGAGAAGACACCAGAACACCCCAAGGAAGGGGCAGAGCACCCTTAAATGGGCTCTGGGCAGGGGTGAGGGGAGAGGTTCAGCTGAGACTGCTCTGAGCTGTTCAAATCTCCTGCCCAGCATTTTCCATGGAGCACAAGTTTGGAATTGTGTTGGGCATGACTGCTCCCTCCCAAGGGTTTGGCACACTGTGTGCCCTCAGGGAAAGGTGTCCACCCACACAAGCCCCTCCACAGGTCCCCAAGCCCGTTCCCCCCTGCCCCTGTGCTGGCAGCTGGTCCTGTCCGGGGGGCTCACGTGGAAATTGGGGGTCTCTCACCTCCCAGAGGCAGCGTGTGGACAGGCTGGTGTGGCAGCCCCTCTGCAGCCTCTCAGACATGCTGGAGGGGCCCCAGCAGCTGGTCAAGAAACGCCTGGACAAGCTGCTGGACTACGAGGAGATCCAGGAGAGGAAGAGCGAGATGGGCAGCGTGAGCTACGACGAGGAGGCAGCCATGAACACCTACCTGGCCATCAATGACCTGCTGGTGGCCGAGCTCCCCCAGTTTAACCAGGTGGCTGTGCAGCTGCTGGGGCAGATCCTGCGCTCCTTCAGTGCCCTGCAGCTGGACTTGGCTGCCCAGGTCCTGCATCACGCAGAAAAGGAGCTGGAGCAGGTGAGTGGGACCCCTCAGGCACGTGAGATGCCTACTTCAGGTTTGGGAGATCTCTCAGACATCGGAGCACTGAAGGTTTGCTGTGGCCCAGCTGCTCTTGCAGGCACACAGCTTCCTGTGGAGCATTTGTGAGCATTTCTCCTCCTGCCTGCCTGGAGAAAGCCAAATTTTCTCCTCTGCACTGTGCTGATTTCTCTTTGTGGGCACTACTGGTAGTTTGTTGATGTGCTGCTGCCTGAGAGATCAGTGTGAACTCCGAGCTCCTGAGAGCTCTATGCCAGCAAGGCAGGGAGGAGGAAGGCAGCTGCTGCCTGGGGAAGAGCCTCCCTCAGCCCCATCCCCTGGGCTCCACACTGCTCGGGACTCTGAGCCTGATGTTTGTAAATGTGGGGAGTGGAGGCTGCCAAAAGCCCTGGGGTGGAGCCCAGCCCTGGCCTGAGCCAGGAGCAGGATGAGAATGATGTGCAGCTCAAAGGCAGAGAGGAGCAGCTTTGATCCCATGTGCAAAGTGAATTTAGTGGCCGGGTCTGCTCTCTTGCTTTCTCACCCCTTTTCTTCTTCCCACTTCCCTTCTGCCCCTACCCAGAGCTCTTCCTCACTCAGGAAGAGCTTCCCTGACCTCAGCCTGTCCCCACAGCTGCCCCATGGCCACATGCCCCTGCCCAGCTTCTGGAAGGTGATGGAAGATGCCCTGCAGCAGTCGGGTGCTCAGCTCCGTGCCTTCTGCCAGGCCTTTGAGACTGTCACACCGAGCCCTGGGGCACAGGTAGGGGCTGGGCAGGGCACCTCTGAGGCCAGCTGGGTACAGAGAGAGGTTGGAGTGTGGCTTCCCCATGCAGAAAATCCCCTTGGTGGGGAGGCTGGCTCAGAACGTGGCCTGGGAGTTGCCACAGTATTTCCCCCAAGCCCCTGGGAGCAGCAGGCTGGGGATAACCAGGGATGAAACAGCTCAGCTCTGCTGCTTCTGGACACTCATCTCCAAACCTGGGGGTGTGAAGGAGTTTCCCCTCTTAACCTGTCCCTGGGATGTGGTGCTGCAGGACAGAGAGCAGGTGCGCCTCAGTCTCCTGTGTCCCTTCGAATGCTCCTGTGTCTCTTGCTCCCCACCAGCCTCTGACCCCTGCTGAGGAGAGGAAGGTCCTTTCCCTCGTGAGCAAGCACGGCCCAGACAAGCTTTACCAGGTGACCAGCAACATCAGTGGCAGCAAAGACTTGGACCTGACCTTGCTGAGGGGACAGATCGTGGCTCTGCTGCAGAGCGCGGACACCAAGGGGAACACGAGCAGGTGGCTGGTGGATGCTGGAGGTACTGTGAGCACTGTGGGCAGCCTCTCCCTGCCTTGGCACCAGGGCCAGATTCACCTGAAGCACCTCCTAATCCTGGATGGAGCAGCAGGCCATGGTCTCCTGAGTTCTCCCTTCCAGGCTGCGCTCAGCCCAAGCCCACCTCAGCTTTGCCATCAGCCCTAAGGTTCAGGTGCCCTGACTGATCTCCCAAGGGAGCACTCATGAAGTGTCATGGCTGGGAAAGGAGAATCTGTGCACACAGAAACCTAAGGAATGCCTTTTTTGGGGGAGATTTCTCCTGGATATCCCCTAGTGATGGATTCGTTAGAGCAGGGCTGCTGGGCCGTGCCAGGCAACAGCCCAAATGTCCTTTCTGTCTGCTCCATCCAGTGCTACGTGTGCCCCATGACCTGTGTGTGTCCGTGTCCCATAGGTCCCCGAGGCTTTGTTCCTGCTGCAAAACTCCGGCCCTACAGCCCAGCTCAAGTCCAGCAGCCTGGGATGCAGCTGCTGACCCTGGAGACCAGCACAGAGAGAAGGAGACATTCCTACGCCTTCCCTGAGGCTCCCAGGCCACAGGTGGCCACCTTCACCCCAACATTCCAGGTGAGAGTGGGGGACATCCCCAGGGCCATTCCCAGCAACCCCAGCAGCTCCCTGCTAGTCCCTGTGTGCATGGGAAGGTGGAACTGCTTTTCCAGGTGTCCCCCTTGCTGGGAGCAGGGTGGACAGGGCAAGAGAGCCATCCTTGGTGGGTCCCCAGTCCCTCCATCCATGGCACTGCTGCTCTGCCCTCTCGGAATTTCCTGTCCTGCCACGTCCTTCCCCCCTTGACTCCCAGCTCCAGCAAGGGCTTCCTCCCTCCTTCCCCGCCTTCCACAGGTGGTCGCCGGCTTCTCCTTCGCAGCCAGGAGCCCGCAGGAGGTGACCCTGCAGGCAGGGCAGCCCGTGGTGGTGCTGGAGCCCCACGACAAGAAGGGGAGCACGGAGTGGAGCCTGGTGGAGGTGAACGGCCAGAGGGGCTATGTGCCCTCCAGCTACCTGGTGACAGTCCCCGTGCAGGACCCCGCGGGCTGGAGCTTGCCCGTGTGAGCATGGCCAGCCCACACCGAGGGCACAGGATGGGAGCAGCCAGCTTGGCACCGGAGGACACCTCGCAGGAGATGCTGGAGGGAGGCAGCCCCCGGCTGGGAAGGTGGTGGGAGGCACCTGGGGGACACGGCCCAGGGGCGTGGGCGCGAGGATGGCACTCGGGAGGCACCTTTTGACAGGAGGGGTGAGGGTGCCAGGCCCCGTGTGTGTGTTGGCAAAGCAGCACCAGGGAGCGAGGGAGGGTGGCTGCAGCAATGCAGGGATTTGCTGAAATCCCTGCAGGTGACAAATGTGTCCTGGGGGTGATGAGGCTGAGTTGTCCCTGGTTAGAGCAGGATCCAGCAGCAAAGGTGCAGGGCTGCAGAGGGGTCCTGAGCCGGGCATGGGGCACTTGGGCACCTGGGCACTGAGCACCTGGGCACTTTGGGCACCTGGGCACTGAGCACCTGGGCACTTTGGGCACCTGGGCACTGAAGCATTTGGGCACTTTGGGCACCTGGGCACTGAGCACCTGGGCACTTTGGGCACTTTGGGCACTTTGGGCACTTCGGGCACTTTGGGCACCTGGGCACTGGGAAGATGGGTACTGGGCACCTGAGTACCTGAGAAACTTTGCACCTGAGAATTTTGGCTCCTGGGCTCCTCAGCACCTGAGGGTTTGGGCGCTGCGCCCCTCACGGCCGCCAGAGGGAGCCCCGCACCAGCTCCCAGTGCCGCTCCAGGGCTCGTACTGGGAGCACTGGTGCGGGAGAGCGGGGGCACAGCCCGGGGGGCAGACACCCCCACTCCCGGGACTCCCGGGACGCCCCGTCCCCCTGCGAGCCTCACAGACCCCCGGCGGGCTGGCACAGGGCCCATGGAGGAGGTTTTTGGGAGAATCGCCCCGTGCGTGTCCTGACTTAAAGCTCGGTTTGAGAACGGAGTCAGCACTCCCTCCCTCCCTCCTTCCCTCCTACCATTCCCGAGGGACCCCAGCCCCGTGCCTCAGTTAGGAGACGCTGATGGGGCTAAGGTGTGCAGCCGTGCCCGCGGCAGCTCTACCATGGTGCCAGAGGGGACTTGAGGAGCCCTCCGGGACTGGCACGGCACGCTGCCCATCCCTCCCCGGCCACGGGCAGCGGAGCACCCGCCTGGCGTCGTCCCGGCTGCCCTGGGCTCCCGGCGCTGCCNCCGGCCACCCACGGGCTCCCCGCGGGCCCCGCAGTGCGGCCGTGGCTGCGGGCTGGGCAGCGGGGCAGGGCTGGCACGTCCTCACCCAACCCTGAGCGGGTGCCAGGCGGGTGGGGACAGGCTCCGGGCACTGCTCTGTGCATGCCACATGTGGGGCTGGGGGTCTGGTTTGAGGCTGGACGATGTGGGACTCACCGTCCTGTGTACCTGTGGGGTGGCTGGGGGGCAGCCAGCTCTGCCCAGGGGGCACTGAAAGCCCTGAGGAAATGCTCACCCGCTCGAGAGCTGGGAGGGCACAGCAGTGTCAGAGCTGGGGACGTGTCCTGGGGATGCTCCCAGCCCGGGGAAAATCCTGGTGGGTTCCTCAGAAAGGGAAAATGGGTGGGCTGGGGGCCGAGGGTCCATGAGCAGGGGCTGTGTGTCTGTGCTTGCCCACCCAGCCCCGGCCCTGCAGCCACAGGGCTCCGGCCTCCAGCTCCCTGCAGATGGCTCCTCTGGATTTTTCCGTTCCTAATCAAATCACATCGGGTCGGGTTTCCCTCCCGAGTCACCTTCCTGCCAGCTCAGTAGGGTGCACGGGCAATCAGCCCTGTGCCAGGTGATGGCAGCAGTCGGGCAGGTCCTGCTCCATCGCCCTCGGGTGCCCGAGATGCTTCGGAGGGTTCAAGGTGACAGTGGGACAGGGAGTGCTGAGACTGCTGCTGCCTGCACCCTGCTCTTCCCTGGGGGTGGTCAGGACTTGACTGCAGCTCCCAGCAGGTGATCCTTGCTGGGAAGAGGGAATTGAGCTCATGTGGCTCCTCCACGCTCTGGATCCAACAGGGTGAGCTGGGCTCTGCAGTTCTCCCCAGTCCTGCTGCCAACCTGCCAGGGAACCTTCCCCAGGGATCTGTCCCCAAGACAGGGCCTAGTGCTTGACTGCAGGATGTGGGTGCCTGCATCCCTCCCTTCTCCCGTGAATTCACCCAAACTCATGGCACTGCTGCTGCCCTGAGCCTGGAAGTGCCCTCTTGGTGTCACCGGAGGGCACGGGGCTCTTCCAGCCCAAACATGAGGGGGGATAAAGGGCACAAGTGTGCCTTTAAATAGCCTCTCAAGGACAGGCTCTCCCAGAAGGAATGCTCTGGCTGGCCCGGTGGAACATGCCTGTGGCTGGGGGCACGGGGGGACAGCCGGGCAGGGCTGGCTGTTCGCCACGAGGGCAGGTCAAGGTTAGGCACGGCCCTGGCGCGGTGCCACCGTGCCATGGCTTGGCACTAGGGAGGCAGAGCCGTGCAAACAGGGAAATGAGCACCAGCCCAGGGTTTTGCCGTGCTCGGGGCTGATCTGGAGGTGGCAGCGGAGCCAGGCAGGCGCTGCTGCCTGCGACCTGCCCACCAGCCCGCACGGAATTTGGCACCGGCACAGCCTGGCTGCCAGAGCAGCCTCCGGGGCAGCTCCGGTTGTCCCGGAGCGGCTGCTGCACTCCTGTCCGGGCTGATTCATATCCTGGACGTGCAGGCATTTGGATATTGTCCACCCGCGGGGTGTGACAGCGCACGGCTGTGTCCCCAGGGCACAGGGTGCCAGCCCGGCCACGTGCCGGGAGCAGGACGGGGCAGCTCTGCGTGGCTGCTGCTCCCTGGGGACACCGCGGGCACAAAGCACGTCCCAGGTGGAGACCCCGGGATGGCAGGAGTGCCCAGGTGTCCATGTGCCCGTTGGCTCTGCCGGGGCACCCCGGGAGCAGGGAGGTGTGAGAAAAAAGCACCTGCCAGGTGAGCCCCAAGCCCAGGCTCCCAATCCCTCCTCACCAAGGTGGGGCAGAAGGGGGGAGGGCAAAAAGGAGAGGATGGGGGAGCCGGGAGGAGCAGGGTGGCTGAAGGGCACAGCCAGCCCGAGTGGCTTTGGGCACGGAGCTCGAGTTGCCCGCACTGCCAGGCTGAGCTGGCTCCGAGCAGAGCCAGCCTGTGCTGCACTGTTCCCGGCCATGTGCGGGAATAAGTGGCCCCCGAGCCCCCGGGCACCCTCGCCGGCACACGAGGAAGAGCTGAGCCCCGCGGAGAGCGAACCTGGGGCTGCGGAGCAGGAGGGGAGGTGTGAGCAGCAGCGCTCGCTCCAGGCTGGTGCAGCTGGCACCTGAATTGTCTAATAAAGTGTGAAATTGCTTTCATGCTCTGCTACCTTTGCTGAGCCGGACCGTCATTACGGCCCCCCCTCGCCGCCCGCCCCGGCTGCCGCCGTGTCCCGCTGTCGCTGCCAGATGAGCCCCGGGCCGCAGCCGTGCCTGGCACAGCCCCGCAGCACCCCTGAGGGTGGGCACAGTGCCCAGAGTCCCCTCCGTCCCTCTCAGCCCCTCCGCTGTGCCCGCGCCGTGTAACAGCACAAAGCGCTGCGGGGGCATCACCGGGATGGGGATGGGTCCCTGCCGTGGGGCTGGGGATGGTCTCTGCCGTGGGGCTGGGGGTGGGTCCTTGCTGTGGGGCTGGGGATGAGTCCCTGCTGTGGGGATGGGGATGGGGATGGGGATGGGGATGGGGATGGGGATGGGGATNGGATGGGTCTCTGCCGTGGGGCTGGGGATGGGTCTCTGCCGTGGGGCTGGGGGCTGCCGTCCCTCTTCCTTATCCCAAGGGATTCCCTGAGGGTGCAGGGATCAGCTCAGGTCCGAGCCCTGCCCTGCGGCTGTGCCGCTGCCAAGGCCCTGCCCTTGCCCAGCAGATAGGGCTCCATCCGGCCGTGCCCGGGGCCGCCCCGGACCCTCCCGGGGCAGCAGAGAGCTCCCACCTTGGCAGGGACAGAGGCACAGCCCGGCCCCCCGCCCCCGCCGGTGGGTGACGAATTGCTCCATAAGCACCTGGCTGTGCACAGAAACTGTTCTCCACCTCTAATAACAATAATCAATCATCCTGCTCTGGGCAGGGGATGTGCAAGGTTTTCCAGGGCTGGGGAGCTGGTGGGGCTGGCAGGGGGATTGTGAGGGGGCTGTCCTGAGGGGACACGGAATTCTCCACTCTGGTGGTTGTGGCTCTCGTCCTGCACTGCCCACCAGGAGGGCAAGGCATGAGCGGGCACACCCTGGCAGGGGAAGTGCCAGCTCCTCGGGGCTGTGCAAATCGTGATTTTGGAGGGAAAAGCAGCTGGGAGCCCAGGTCTGGCATGGGGCACAGGGTGCAGAAGGTCCCACGGGTCCCTGTGCCAAAGGAGCGGCTGAGTGAGGCCCAGGAAAAGGGATTTCTGCAGGGCTCAAGATACTTTGCCCCAGGGAAATGGTGCCACGTTTTTCCAGCTACTGATAAAGTCAAACCCTTGATCTGGTTAAAGATTTAGCCCACAAGGCAAGCCTGGGTAGGACAGCAATGCTGTTAGTGCCACCGGCCTGGTGACACTTCAATTTTTTTCCTAATATCTAATCCAACCCTACCCTCTGCCAGTTTGAAACCATTCCCCCTCACCCTGTGGCTTCTGGAGAAAACCAGGGAGCAGCTAGCCGAGTGCACCCTAACCCAGCAGCATTCCCGAGCCATCCTTCATTGGCATTCCTCCTCTCCCAGCCTGCACAGCCTGTTCCCAACGCCCCGAGTGTTAATTGGATTACTTCCCCCAGCACTGCCAATGCTTTAGGGACTGGAGCATCTGCACACACCACGGGCAGCCTGCTCCGTGCCTGCTCTGTGCCTGCTCCGTGCCTGCTCTGTGCCTGCTCCGTGCCTGCTCCGTGCCTGCTCTGTGCCTGCTCCGTGCCTGCTCCGTGCCTGCCCTTCCCTTCCCGTGGGATCCGCCAGCTGCGGGCGAGGAAAACGGAGCGGGCAAAGACAAGGCCAGGTTGGTGTGGAGGTGCAAATGCCCCCATTGCAAAGACTCACGGAGTCCAGTCAGGAGCCCCAGGGGCTGTGGGAACCCCTTGGTAAAGTCTGCAAGCATCTGGAGGGGCTGGAAAAGATCCCGCTGTCCTCAAGCGCTCGCTGTGCCGGGCACTCCGTGCAGCCCGTCAAGGCATCGGGGCTGTTCCTGCATCTCTTCCCAAAGGAAGAGATTTGTGGGTCTAAAATCTGCCTCTTCCAGGCTGCCCCCGACGGGAGCTACAAGCTGCAGACACGAACCCTTTTGTGAGCCCGACCGCATCCCGGCTGGGATTTACCTAAAACAGCCCCAGGGAGGAACGGCTGGGCGGGGATGTGGGGGGAGAGGGAGGGAGGCTGCCTGGTGTTTGTTTTTACTAATGAAGCCCCATAATCAAATCATTTCAATTTTAATTGTAAAGCCAGCAGGCAGATTTCTGTCTCCAGATGGGACGTGATAGGAATAGTTGAAGGCTGGGCACGTTCTGCCGCTCACCTTAGTGCTGGGAGCAAGGCAGATGGGAGCAGCAGTGGGGAGAGCCTGGGAAGAGCCTGCTCCCCCAGGGATGAGGATCTGAGCTGGGATCAGACCCAAACCCTCTCCTGCTTTGTTGACCCAGGGATTCTAACCCCTGGCAAGATGTGCTGCACCATTCCCAGGTCTGAGCAGGGGAGGCAGGAGCTGTTTTCCCTTTCATCTCCCAGCTCTGCCAGGATACATGAAATCTATTTGTGGCTTCCACTTACCATCTCATTTTTTTGGGTGTTTGGACTTTGGGAAAAGAGGAAAATAAAGAAACTGGGTCATTTTCTATTTATTTGGAAGAGCTGAGATGTTAACCCTCCAGCTGCACAGAGCTCTGCTCGTGTCTCTGTGGGACTGGCAAACTTGGAACAAGCGATGGGGGAGAGGAGAAACTTCCTCCTCAGCAGAAGAAATGTGCTTTTTGCCCAACTTCTCCTTCAGGCTGGGGGGAGCGGGGTGCAGCGAAATTGGGGTTGCCCTCCCAATCTAACCAGTTACCTCAGATGAAACATATTAGTTGGTTTCTTGTGATGGAGAAATGGAGCTGGGTTGCTCTGGGGCTGATTAAATCCCCCAGGAAGGAGCATTCCCAGCTGCCTACCAGGCCTCAGCAGTCACCCAGGGGCACAAGGTGGGCACAGAGGTTCCATCTAGAGGTGTCAGAGAAGGAGAATATCTCCTCTCCTCCCCACCAGAGAGGTTTGTTTCTCCCAAAGACGATGAGGCCAGAGGCAGAGTGTGATCCAGGCAGGTCATGCCAAGTATGGAATACCTTGTGCTCTTCTCAGTGCCTTCCCCACAGCCATAACGGGGCAGAGCCCAGCTCTTATCAGGGCTGGCTGCTGCTGCTTTCACCTCCTCGAGCTGCTGCCCTCCCCATGCCCACAGTCCTGCTCCCAGAGCTGACAGCATTTCTGGAATCCCCTGGAAGGGATCCAGGTGGGGAACGCCAGGCACGGAGCAGCCACCAGCATCCCTCTGGCCAGGCCTCTTCGCTCTTATCAGCTCTCCCTTTTTGTGCCTGAGTCATCAGGGACAAGAGCATCAAATCAGAAATAAAGTCATTACCTCGCTAAGCAAATACAGATGAAAACCTTGCTTTAGTTTTTGAAACTGGAGCCCTGGCTCCTGGGGGTGTGCTTCCCTTGGCCGGGTCTGCTCCAGCCCCACGGACACCCCGGCTGAGGAGAGCAGGGGCCAGGGGCACGCTCCTGGCAGTCCATGGAGTTCCTGGGATGGGGGAGCTCCGTGCTCGGTGCACCCTCACGCCAGTGGCTCCAGCTACACGAACTGGGCACATCCAGTGGCGGTGACAACCTCTGCTCTCCCTGTGACACCCATCCCTGCTGCCAGCACTGCCCCCTTCTCCACAGGGCACATCCCTGGCACTTTGTGCCTCCCACGTGTCTGTGGCTCACACCCCTCCCGTCCCAGTGCTGATGCAGGATTCTGCTCTTCTCCTTCTCCTTACTTTTTTATTTTTTTTTCCCCACCGTGTGCAAATGGGAATTAAATTGAGGCCACTAAACTCATTTGTGCTCGCAGCCATGCCGGGGCTGCAGGCAGCGTTTCAGCCCCGGCTCCCCGGAGCGGCTGCCAGGCTCGGGCTGGGACCCGCGGTGTGCTGGCTCCTGCTGCCGTGCCCGGCGTGCCCCTGCCTGCCCCCGGCAGCCCCACGGCAAGGCAGGGCTGGGGTTAAGCCCAACCAGACCAAAACATGTGCCCGAGCAATTTGTGCCTCATGCGAGCCACGCTTGGGGCAGCGCTCAGCTCCTGCTGGGACTGCTGTGGCTGTGCCTGGCCCGCAGCCACATCCCCGAGGGTTCTCCCGGTGTCCCCGGGGGGTTCTCCCACTGCAGCCGTGTGGGGAGGTGCTGGAGACAGGCTGGGGAGCCACCCCCACAGCCTGGCTCGGCCTCAGGGGCTCAGGGAGCATCACGAGGAAATGGGGGTGAGCCGGAGCCAGGGAGGTATCTGTGGGACATGAGGTGTGGGGCAGGGGGTGCCAGTGACCGTGGGGTGTCCTGCCAGGGGAGAGCACCCAGCTGGCCCCAAATGACCCACTGAACCAGGCAGTGCCACTCCACTAGGGCTTGTTTTTAGCAGGCAGGAGCAGGAGCAGGAGGAGGGATGCTGGTCATGGGTGAAATGTTCCCCTACCACCCAGGAAAAAGTCCCTGGAAGTGCCCGGGGACAGCAAAGGAGGACAGACCTGAGTGTGCTGGGAGGGAACAGCTGCTGGGAATTTAAATGACTGCCTGTGAATGCTGGTTTTGTTTTGTCCCAGCCATGGCTGCCTGGGCCAGGCAGCATTCAAACCCCTCTGCTCACAGGGCTCTGTGCATGGAGCTCCTTTGGAAAAGCCAGGGAGAAACCTGAGCTGGAGAGGAGCCCTGGTGCAGAACCCTGACCCTGCTCTGCAGAGAAACCAGCGGAGATGGGCAGAGCAGGCAGAGCCACGGCAGCAGGGATGTGCAGGGGCTGGGATGGGGGCCTCTGGTCAAGCTTTGTTCCCATCTGCCAGAAGGAAAAGCAATGGGAAGAGAAGAGATGGTCAGGAAGTGAGGGAGATGTGCTTCCTGCATCCTTCCTGCATCCTTCCTGCACGATTCCTGCCCAATTCCCTCTCGCCCTGCCTGATGGGACACCGCCGTGGGGCTGGGCAGTAGAGGCAGACTTTTCCAGGGACAGCTCTGGGCTGCAGAGCTTCTCGGGATGAAGCTCCCGGCTCGCCCTGGAGCCTGGGACGTGGAATGCTGCCCCGTGACTCTGCACGGCTCCCTGGGGAAATGGAGATGCTGCCAGGCACTGTGGTTTACAGCCTCAGCCCTGGTGCGTGCTGCCAGATCAGTGCCCTGAAAATCTAGTTTTGTAGGGAAAAACAGGATTTCTTATTCCTGTTGCTAATGTGGTATCAGCACATTGCAACACAGATGTTTTAATAACACATAGTCCTTTTAATGAAGGGACTTAAGCTAATTTGTATCCCAACAATTGTATATGTCCTATTTGCTCATTTATTCATGCAGTAAATGAAATTAAAGTTACTAAACATTTAGAGAATTACAAATACACTGGAGAAGTGCACCTGTGTATTAAAATAAGGAGCAGGAGCTACTTTCCTGGCACAGAGGGCTGCCCAAGGCACACGCTGCTGGCTGCTTCCTCCCTTCCTGTGCAGCCACACAGGCTGGAGGGGGAGGCAGCCGGGCACTGCCAGACCCCATTCCCAGGGCTGCTGACAGTTGTGACAACCACTGCATTTTTATTTTTATCATCCCGCCAACGCCGCTCTTCAGATCAGCTTTTATTAAAAATAAATAATGCTTTTAAGGCTGATGCTGGGGCACCAAACTGTGACAAAGGCCAGGGAGGCGGTGCTGAGGATGATTAATGTGGTTTTTCCAGAGAAATACTCTAGCAGGTTCTGCCGTGCCGAGGGCTCTGCCGATGGGTGTGGGGAGGGTGAAGGTGCTGAGTGCTGAGCTCAGCCTGGCACACACAGCAGGGGCATGGTCCACAGTGGGGACAGGTCTGGCTGTGGCCTCAACCTCTCCCAGGCTAGGCTTTGGTGGGCACAGGTCAGGCAAAGGCCAAAGGGATGTTGAGGCACAGAGCCCTCCCAGCCCCTTGGATGTATCATCCCTCCTTTGTCCATCATCCCCCAGTCTGCCTCCAGCAGGCCTGGCCATCCCAGCCCAGCAGGGTGGTGAACACTGCTCATCCTCAGGGCAGTGAAAAGGGACAAAGAGTGCTCCCTGTCACACAGCCTGCACCCCGGGGCTCCAGGGATGTCACACATCCACCGTGCCACCATCCCGGGCAGGCCCATGCCAGGCACATCTGCATCACATGTGGAGGCTCCTCCCATATCACACCCTCCAGGTGAAGGTGAGCAAACCTCCAGCACCTTGGGAAAGCCCCCGAGGGCTGTGCAAGGCTGGGCTTGCTCCCTTTGGGCAGACCCATCCTGCCCAGGCTTCCCAGGAAGGGGCACCCCTCCTTCCCAGTCGGAGCACTGGTGTGATGGCACAGCTGCCTCTGCTCATGGCCACGGGGACAGGGCTGCAGCTCCTGCCCTGCTGGGACAGCCTCGGCTCCAAAACCCCTGCCACCATCGAGGCCTGTGGCTGGAGGACTGCATCCCTTGCTCAGAGCTTGCCCAAGACGTGCCCAACACCTGAGCTTTCCCCGCGTCTCCCTCACGGCAGCCAGAGGGAGAAGTCATGAGCAAAATCTTAGGCAAACATTTTGGGAATCCAAAAATCTCTCTCTCTGAGCGCAGTTTGGCTCAGCAGCTCGGTGGGGCATGGCAGGCACTCGATGCACAGACGGGGAGGCAGAGCGGCTGCCCCGCGGAGCTCCCTGTTGTCCGCTCCGTCAGGGAAAGGCGCTGCCGCTCACTGCTGCGCTCCCGTTATCCCAGTCCCTCCCCTGCCTGTCCAGGCCAGAGCGTTTCTCAAACTGTGCTTTATCCCATCCCTGCTGCTCCTTTTCCAGCGCCACCAGCACTGCTAACAACATCGGCCCTAAATCCTGCCTGCCGGCTCCCAGCGCTCCGAGCCTCCGGGCGCTGCCAGCCTGAGCCTGCGCCCCGAACACCACGGAACGCGTGGGCAACGAGTGGCACAGCGCTCCCTCCTCCCCCAGTTGTGCAGTTGGGGCTGTTGGGATGCCATCTCCAACCCCCCCGGCTCGCCGCTCCTGGGAAACTCGTGCCCGTCCCTGCGGCAGGCGGAGGAGCGAGGCGGCTGCGTTCCTTACCTCTCTCCGGAGCCGGGAGTGCGGGGAGAGCTGGAAATAGCCCTGGCTGACACAGATACCTGTGCGGAACAGCAGGGGCCTGCACTCGCCGTGGTAATTGCAGGCTGCACGGCGATGAGTCAGCCCCAGCCCCGCTCGGGCAGCACGAGGCTGCCCTGCCTCCCGCACCGTGCGGGCAGCGCCCGCCCAGCCCAACCGGGGCCCGGTTGCCGGGGAAATTGATGCTCCCCCCGTCCTCGGGAAGGGGGGCCCAAAGCACAGGAGCAGCCAGAGGATGGGAATGAGAGCATCTTGCAGCTTTTTAAGCTCTCGAGATGCTTTCAAGTGCCAGGAAGGCTGTGCGAGCTGTGATTTGCTGCATTATTTCTGTTGCTATCCCTGCACGGGGAGCTCCTGCGTGCAGAAGAGCTGCTTGCAGCAAGTCAGCATCCAAACGCTGCCTGTTCTGGGGGGAGAGCTGAGCCCCACAGCTGCCATCACCCACAAGGGACCGGGGGCCACCCTGGGACCAGCCCTCAGCACTTCCCTCTGGGATGGGGCCTCTTTATCCCAGCCGTGGGTGACCGAAGCAGTCGGAGACTGAAGTGGTGTTGGCTCACCCCGAGCTCCTCGGCAAAAAAGCCCCACCAGCAGAGCTCTCCATCCTCCTCCTCATCCTTCTCCTGGGGCTCAGGGGCTGCCTCGCTGCCGGCGATTGCTCTGTCAGGACATTAATAAATAATTAGCCAGCAAACTTCCACCAGGGAGCTTCGTTTCTTCTCCTCCAGTGGTGCCGCCTGTTCAGAGGGAAAACCAGGGGAGAGCAGCTATTCCCAGGAAGAGGGGCTGGAGGGGGTGGCATTTCCCCACCAGGCTGGCAGCTCCCCAGGCTCCTCCACAGCTGATTTCCCATTCCAAAGGGAACCGGGGGGAGGAGGAGGAATAGGTAAAATCAATGAGAACCTATTTGGCGGGATAAAAGAACGTGGTTTTATTTATAGTGCTGGCTGGAGCTGAAGTATCTCCTGCCCAGTGACAGCGCTGAGGCAGCAGCAGAGCAGTGTCTGCACAGGGCTGGGGGATGCACCAGTGCCCACTGCCCACTCCCCATCACCACCCAGCCCCACAGAGCCCCCGGAGCCCCTCTCCCCAGAGTGCTGTGGGTGGCTTTGCTCACCAGCCTGGCAAGGGGGGAACACCTGCGGAGGGGTTTCTGATCTAACAGCAGTGTTTGTGCTCAGGGGGTGCCAGGAGCTCAGCACCAGCCCCTTCCCACCACTGGTGCCCAGACAGGGCTGCAGGAGCCGGGGACAGTGGTGGCCAGTGACTGTGGGGCATGCTCAGAGGAGAGCTGGTGACAGGGGAGGAGGCGGTGCTGCAAGATGGGGCCTGGGGACAGACAGAGCCAGCCTGGCAGGCTGGGAGTCACGAGCCAGGGAGATGCCCATGGACATCCCTGCCAGCAACAGCTGCTTGAGGAACAGCAAGTCCTCGCTCAGCAGTGCTGCAGATCCAAAGCGTCTCCCTTCACTGCTCACTCCCTTGGCCAGCTCTGCTGGTGCAGGAGGATCAGGACCTGCTCTGGTGATCATGGCATGTCTCTGTGATGAGGCAGTTAAAATAGAGAGGAAGAAAGGCACTCAGACTCTGAGCTGCCCCCAGGGAGAGGCAGGAGTCGTTGCCCTGCTCAGAGCCATCAGCAGAGGAGGATGAGGCCAGCCTGGGTCTCAGCCAGCCCCGCAGTGCCCCTCGCTCCTGGGGGCAGCTGGCAGCAGATGGTGGGGTTACAGGAGGTACCCCAGCTCCCAGTGCTGTCCTGCCAGGCAGGGATGGGCAGCGAAGGGAGCCCAGGCAGCACCAGCAGGACGGAGGCAGATCGAGGGGCAGGGATGAGGCAGGAGGGGCAGCGAGAGGCCAGTGGGGTGACACGGATGGGCTGTGACAGACACTGCCAGCACAGTGTGAGAGCTGCCAGTGCTGTGGGAAAGCCAAGCTCAGCCAGAGCGAAAGGGTGAGCACGAGGGACACATACGGGGTGGTGCAGCTCCTGCCGGTCCCTGGCTGGCTGGTGCCCTGTGCCAGGCTGCTCTGGGGCAGCACAGGGGGACACCGAGCCTAGAACAGCATGGGGAAGGCTTGGGCCAATGGCTGGGATGTCAGGCAGCGCAGAAAGAGCAGTGCAAGGTCTCTGACAGTGTGTTCCTTCCCCCAGATGAAGTGAGGTACAGGATGAGCCGAGTGCCCTGGGCTGCTGCCAGCCTCATCCCGAGGCAGAAGGGGCCGGCTGGCCCTGCTGTGCCAGAGCAGCCTGGGGAGGAGGACAGGCTGCTTCAGCTGCTGTGGGTGTGCTGCTTCCGTGGACAAATGAGTCACTGAAAATGTCATAAGGAGTCAATGGGCATCCTGGTCCCCTGCTCAGCCCACACAGCTGGTGGGCAGCGTGAGCCATCGATGTGCAGGAGCCTTCCCTACCCTCTGCTGCCTGCCTCTGGGCTCTGCCTCTTGCTCCAGGAAATCCCCATCTGTTTCAACAATGCATCCACAAAACTCCCTTCTTGCTCCTTTGCCATCACATTTGTCTCCCCACCGCTTTTCTCTGCAATGACTGCGTGGATTTACCTGCACAGCACACTCCAGGCTGCAGTTTGGGAGAGGAGCAGGCTGCAGGATGGGGCAGGCTGGAGCCCTGTACGACATCCCCTGCATGGGTGCGTCCCTCCAGCCCTCAGAGCTGGCCACAGGCTCCTCGGAGAGAGCTGGAGCAGCCTCTGCTCCAGGGAAAGAACTGCAGAAAGCCTGGCAGGTGGCACAGGGTGGGGAGGGACCCTCTGCCATGTGCACTCCAGAGAGGGGCCTGGGGGCTCTGCCACAGCACGGGCACAGTGTCCATGGTGTCCGAGGGGCCTGGGGGCTCTGCCACAGCACGGGCACAGTGTCCATGGTGTCCGAGGGGCCTGGGGGCTCTGCCACAGCACGGGCACAGTGTCCATGGTGTCCGAGGGGCCTGGGGGCTCTGCCACAGCATGGGCACACTGTCCATGGTGTCCATGTGTGCCTGCATGAAGGGCTTGCTGGCACAGTGGGACGTTTCTTCTCAACAATGCCAAGGGAATCCAGAGCAGGAATGAACCCTCTGACAGGCTCAGTCCTGCTCCCTGGACAAGCTGGATCTCAGAGCCAGGAGCCCACCAACACCCACAGTTGTCCTCAGAATCCACTTTTTTTTCCCTCCAGCACCAAGGACCAGTCCCTCAGCCCCGTGGCAGAGAGGACATCAGACTTTCGCTCCTTGCTGACCACGAAGCGTAACAGAGGCCTCCTGTCAGCAGCTGAGGAGGAGCAGGAGGAGACAGGAGCTCCCAGGTGCACACAGCAAATGAGGCACAGAAAGCGTGCGGGGAAAGCAACTCTGTCCCTGCGCTCGTGACTTCAGGTGAAGGAAAAGGCTGAGCCGAAATCTGCGGGGAAGGGAAAGCAGAGCTCGTGGAAAGGAGCCAAGCAGAGAAACTCCGCGAAACCCAGGGCATGGCACTGCCAACCACCGAGCCCCGCGGGGAGCGGGGCCCCAGCCTGCATGAATGGCGAGTGCTCCAGGGGAGGGCTCTGCGAGAGCCTGGGGACACCTTCCCCTTCAGCCGCCCCCAGCTCACCCAGCCACCGGCTCACTGAGCTCCTGCCCAGCGCAGAGAGCCTTTCCCGGCTCCCCAGCGAGCGCGGCCACCACGCCAATGCCCCCCTGGGGCTGCATTTCGCGCGAGTGCCAAGCAGAGAGTGTCACCAGGCGGGGGCTGGCGGGGACCCGCCGGCGGCCGGGGATGTTGTAACTCGGAGGAGCCCCATTTGCCGCTGCCTCTCACTGCCCGGTCCTTACAACATTTTGCCATCCACAAACAGAAGCAGCTGCAACGTGAGAGCGAGGGCGGTCGGTCGCCCGGCGCGGGGTGGCTCCTGCCCAGCCGGAGCTCATTGGCTCCGGCCCCTGTCCCACGCCTGGCCTTTGGCAGGCTCCGGCTACCTTCAAACCCTGTCCCCCTCTGACCGCTGGCCGAATGACATTACTCGCTCGCTGTTGTTTTGAAAGGACATTCGCAAGCTTTTCCTGTTATATTTTACCTCGGTAATGTTATCCCCAGCTCCTCCGGGCTTAGCGTCCAGTTGCTGCTGCAGCAAAGGCGCGGTGCCACGGGTGGGCACAGAGGGCTTTATTCTGCTCCAGAGCGGCTGACACCTCTTTGAGTACATAAATACAGAGAGCAGCAGAAGCTGGAGCTCTGGCAGCTGCTCTGCTCTCCGAGCTCGGGGTCTGGTTGAGGAGGAAAGCTGTGAGCACACGGCAGAGCTGCCCGGCTCCTGTGCACAGGGCAGGGGGTGTGACACGGGCAGTGTGGTGCCCCTCTCACACCACTGCACTCCAGTCGTGCCCATCAGACACCATCTCTACCCTCCGCAGGTGTTTCTGAGGCTGCCACATGACTGACTTTTAAGAAGGTGGAGACAACAGCACTTAAAACATCTTGTCCTCCTTCGCCTCTCTCCTGGTGCTTCCGAAGCCCTTTTTATGAGTGTTATTCAACCAATTCCTCCAGAAACTCCAGGGCACAGGGAAGCGGTGTGATCTCCATTTCATAGGTGGAAAGAACCAAAAGGCACAGAAAAATGCTTGAACTGTGCAAAAGTCCAGAGCAATGAGGAGCCGAAGTCGGGCAGGTTAACATCATCTTGCAGCCACGTGAGTGACTGTACTTCGTCCTGCAGGATGCCACTGAAACCCAGAAGCAGCAGCAAGTCCACTTTGCCAAGATGTCCCCGTTTTGCTCTGCTGTTCTCTGTCCCCCTCCTGGCACAAGGGCAGCTTGACCCCAATGTCAATCCAGTTTTGCCTGCAGGGCTGGAAGAAGCCCTGACCTGTCTGTTCAGAGGAGAAAAGGGGCAGTGCAGGCTGGGCTTTGCTTTCCTCATCCTCCTCCGTGCCTGGGGGTGGCTGCTGCCAGGGTGGGTGTCCTGCAGGCTGTGACCGCTGGAGGCTGGAAGGACTCATCTCCATGGGTCAAGGGAGGAGGGAGGAACTGTGCCTGCACACGGACCAGAAGGGAAAAGGTGCTTCCAAAAAACCCAGCTATGCACAGCTTGATTTTAGAATGAGGATTCTCAAGTTATTCCCACGAATGTTACTTCCTACTTGAGTGCAGCTGGTGTAAAGGAAATCACGAGATACTCAAGTGAGAACCTCGCCTTTTGTGCAACAAATTCCTCCCAGAGGGCTGATTTTGTGGTGAGGCCTTCCAGCCCTGTTTTATGCCCATCATCCCTCCTGTTCGTGGCTCATCTTCATCACTCCGTAGCCTTCATCACTTGGATGTTCTGCAAAGGAGGGGCAGGGGGAATGCACACCATCGGTCAGCAGTGTCACCTGGGAATTTCAGCCTTAGTCTTCAAGGAATGGCACGTGCCCCAGAGCAAGGCAATTTCCTTCCTTGCCCTCCTGACTGTGCTGTGCCTGCTGTGAGTACAGCTGTGAATCCTGGCAGTGCATCCCAGGGCCCAGGAAGAGAAGTTTCACTGCTGGCAGGGCAGCCGGAAAAGCACCTTGGGTGAGGGTTTTGGCACTTGATAACAGTAATTAGTACTAGAGTGCACAGCAGTGAGGAAGAGTTGCTTTGTCCCATCCCAGCAGCCAGGCCACCCTGGCCTCCAGCTCTCACCACTGTGACATAACACACACTATCCCTGGCATCTCCCTTTGGTGCAAGGCTTGGGATCATCAGGGAAAACCCAGTGTTGCTACATTGCATGGTGTTCACAACATGTCCTGAACCAAAGGGAGGCCAGAGGGAATTAAAGAGTGGCTGGAAATAGCTCTGCCTTTGAAACAGCAGTGAGGAGAACGCGGATGGGCAGTAGGCCTTTCCTGCCAGAGGAAGAAGCACTTTCTGTTCACCCCTCAGAGCCTGGCACAGAGCTCCCCACCCTGATAGCTCCACACCACTTTGCTCCATCAGCTCTTTACGGTGACCCCGCAGGCCTGTCTAGGCAGTCTGAGGGGATTCAAGGATCTGGACCCATTAGGCTGCAGGTGTTGGCACTCGGCTGGTTGTGTATCAGCTAATTCGGACTGCAGTGCCAAGCCCTGCTCTTTCCCATGTAATTGCTACGGGTAAGTAAATAGAACATTCATGAGATTTTTGGTCCCATCATTAATTATTTCTGAAAGGGCTTTTAGGATACGCCTCAAAACCCCAGACAGAAAGATGACGTGCGTGACATCAAGATGTTCGCAGCAGCAGCAGAAACAAAAACAAGGAAAATCAGAAGATCTTTTGCTCCTTGATACTCTTTACTGCAGTCACCTGGTCCCACTTCAGTGCAGACCCACCGAGCCTGGAAGTGATCTTTGGCCCAACCGCAGCTCTCAGGGTTTATGTATCTCTACATGGGGTGATCTGGGGACTGTGGAGATGTGCCTGGTGGCATTGGGTGCTCCCACTTTTAAACGCTGGCAATTTTAAGATGCGCCTGGTGGCACTGCTCAAAGCGGTTTCCCTGGGGAACGTGCCCCTGCGAGAACCACGGGCCACTTAAAAATCCCCGGAGAGCCTGGATGTGACCATCGATCTGACACGCTGCACCCAGCGCTCACACACCTCAACTCGGAGCGACCCGGCGGCGCTTTAGCGGGCCGGCACTTCCAAGGGACGCTCAAAGCGATGTCCCACGCGTGTCTGCAAAGCCCCCGGGGCGCTCCCTGGCAGTGATTCCCCCCGTGCCCGGCTCCCGCAGCCGCGGGCGGGGGCTGCGGGCGGGGGCTGCG